>PVJN01007371.1:0-70164 GCA_004026805.1 Lasiurus borealis | reverse complement strand
ACAGATGCTCCCTACCTTCTGGAGAATTCGGATCCCAACTAGGGCGCGCCAGCGGGAAGATGTCGGCAACTGCGTCGGACGCCCGTCTAAGAATGCGGTCTCTCTCTTCAGTAATCGGCTACGAGTCCGCTGTGCTGGTCCGCTGCCTGGCGGCGGCAGGGGACCCTCAAGGGTAGAATCTGGGGAAGCCACCGTCGGGACACAGGCTGAGGAGCTGGGCCAGGTGCCGGCGCCGGAGGAGGTCTTTGGCCGCCCCGCGGAGCTCCGGCCGAGGCATAAGGGGGTGGCGGGAGATCTGAAAGGATAAGATCAGATTGTGAGTCTGGAAGGACCGGGGGAGCAGAAGGTGGAACTGGAGTAGATTCGGAGGTGGAGGCCGACGACCTAGGGAGAGAATACAAAGGAGTAGAAGTACCCTGCCCCATTTCCACGACCACGCTCACACACACAACAAAGAACAAAGAACAAAGGACAAGGACGAACACAGCGCGTTGAGACAAAAATTGAAGGATCCAAAAAGAAGGCCTCACAAAACCAATTGACCTAGCTGGCAACAGACTTTCAGAATCAGTATTAAGCAGATGAGAGGAGTCCAGGTGTCCCCGGTCCTCTCCAGATTAGCAGATGAGAGGAGTCCAGGTGTCCCCGGTCCTCTCCAGATTCCACCAGGGCGTCCCCCGGGGACATGGCCTGCGGCCTCCCGACACGTCTGTCAGCCGCAGCCGAGGGAGACTCACGTCCCTCCCCGACAGCCACCAGACCGAACAGATTCGCCAGCCCTAACAAATTTCAGAACAATTTCAAATTTCAGAAGAATTTCTTATTTAAAAAGGCGCGCCGTCACTTACCCCGAGAAGCATCTGTTGGAGCCCAAAGGCGGCCGCAGTAATCTCGGTGGAACCTCCAAATGTTAAGCCCGGAACGCAAGCCGCACTTACAGAGCACCAAGAGACGATCTCATGCAAAAACAAAGGGGTTTATTCAGACCAGCATGCTGGGGCTCACAACATACTCTGAAAGCAGAGTTGTTACATGACCGTTTTATACTGGGGGTCGGGGGGTGGAGAGCTGTTTGAATTACTGAGTTGGCCTATCCTGATAGGCCAGGTAGGGGCCGGGGTCTGCTTACGCAGGTAAGGGATGTGGAGTCAGGAAGCAGTCTAATAGCAGGAAGGAGTGGTTTTGCCTTATTAGGTTATCTCCCGGCACATTCTTGCTGGATTACCTAATGGTGGGTTGGGTAACTGGCAAGTCTCTTTGTCTTGTTAGGGGCATAGTCACCTAAGAAGGAGGAAGCTGGAAAGAATTGCCCTTTCACTTTAGGCATTTAATTACCACAACCACATTTTCTCCCAATTTAATTTGAATCTTGAACTTTTAAAGCTGGCAAATCAAGTATTTAGCAGTTCCTAGATTAATAACACAAAATACAAGGCATAATCAATCAATAGATTCAATTCTGTCCTCTAGATTTTTTTATGAGGCAAATTTAAGCTTTACTTTTTTATTTGCCAGTGGCTCAGGAAAACCAGGTCTATTCGAAGGTAAATTACCACATTTTTCAAAGATGGCTCCTGCTGAAAATTGGTCTACCTGTTTGCTTGGGGAAGAGCAATTACCTCTTCCTCCATTAACAAAGGGTATAGCCAGCCCTCACTTGTGCTAGATTTTTTTTTTAATAATTAATATATTATTTATATTTCAACAACTTATTTGAGGTTTTAGCGTTAATTATAATTATTTTAAAGCATTTACTTTGGGTAAATTCTATGACAGAGACAATTTACTTGATTATCTTGAAGGCCTTTAAAAGTTAACTTTTAACACCTTTCATTAGCATTTTAAAAACCACTCTTTATTATGGAAATACAAATCCTGCTGCTAGAACCTTGCCTGTGTCTTCATCCTGTACACCATCTTTCTTAGAGAAAAAAAAAAAAAAACACACAAAAAAACTGTCTGGGTGTTTCTTTTTCTGCAGCTTTTGCAGAGATTCCAGCTTAATATGTCTAATATGTCCAAAAAGTGGACAGTTACACACATTTGTTTTTGAGCAGGGCTTTTCTCCTCATGAGTACAGAAATTCCAGACACATTTTTAAAAATTTTAAGACTTTTTTCATGGCAAGAAAGGAGACTTTAAATTAGCAGACTGGGAGAATGGGCTTTCATATTGGATCTCCATGTGTCTCTCCCATTCCCTACATCCTGCTTACTTTGGGGGAAGTTTCAGTAACAGATCTGAAACTTTCTTTTTCGCTTTCCCAAGTAATAACTAGCATCCGATTTGGCCAAGATTTGCATTTCCCTGTGAGTTCTTCTATAATTTTTAAATGAAACCTTAAGTAATCTCATTGCAGGAGAGCAGATAGCCCTGCCCTTTCCTGCCACCTTTGAATTTCTCCACACCAGATGTGGTTTCAGCAGTGGAGTTTCACTTATTACAGATTTTAAATTCCAAATACCAATTAAGATTTTAATTTGAATAAGAAACCACATTATTTAAGCATGCAAACCAAAAGCCTATACTTTATATTTATAACCTAATTCTTCCCTTTTAGCTTGGCTGAAAAAGACGTTCCCACCCTACTTACAGATCATAACTCTGCAGTTGGCAGTGGGCTTTGCATATGGTGAATTTCCCTCACCTTTTTTCTGTGAATTTTCCATATCTTTTGTAGGTGTATTTTTATCCTCCTCTGCTCTAGGCAAAAAATATCATCTCCTCCAGATGTCCTGAGTTCGGGCGCCAGATGTGGGAACCCCTTTCACATCCCCCGTGGTTCAGGGTGTAAGGTTGCAAAAATCAGGATTGGGCCGGAGTTAACACAGCTCAGCTTAAAATCATATCCCCCAGTTACATCCTGTAATTACAGACTCAGGGTTGAGAACAGAGCGTAAACTTCTAGGATGCTGTGATCCAGGTGCAGGCTGATAATCTTGTGTAACAAGACAGCCTGTAGCAAAATTGTGACTGGAGACATGGTCCTGATGTCTCCAGAAACTAACCCAGAGATAACCATCAGTCCCATCTATTATCAAAACACCATGGTAACCAGAAATACGCAGAGTCTGTAGATTGTGAGATGTGTGCAGGAATGAGGAAATAAAACTCTGTATAACCCAAAACGCTGTATAACCCTGTTGCTTGTCACATAGTATATAAGCTCAGCTTTGTATGGACTCGGGGCTCTCAGCCTCTGCTCTGTTTTCAGAGTATGTTGTGAGCCCCAGCATGCTGGTGAATAAACCCTTTGCTGTTTGCATGAGAACGTCTCTTGGAGCCTTCCTTTGAGCGGCGAGTGTTTCGACCCTAACAAGGGTTTACACTCAGGGTTTGGGTTCTGGAAAAGGCCGCACACAAGTGAAAGAGACTTGGAAAAGTATTAATTTGGGAATATTGGGGGCCAGGCATAGCCCAAGAAAAGACTACACCCCTCTCTGGCCTTGCTATCTCTTTTGTTAAATAGGATATACACCCATAGCCTTTAGGCAGGACATTCCAATAACAGAAATTTACTTAAGACAAACAAATGGAGGTGCTTCAGCTAACAATGTTTCAACTAAACAGTGAGGTTGACTAGCCTGTTTTTCTGTCCACATTTTTCTATTAGTGAGATAATGATCCGTTTCAGAGAGCCATGTTTGACCTGATCCCACAGGCCATGCAGAGGGACCCCATGAGTGCACAAATTTGTGCACAGGGCCTCTAGTGCTTTAATAATTCAACATACTCTTTGCTTAACTCAACATCATGAAGATTTTTACCTATTTTTTGTTGCTCAGAAGTTTATAGTTTTAATTCTTATATTTATGTCTATAATCTATTTTGAGTATTTTGTGGATGATGTGAGAAAAGGGTGTAAGTTTTTTTGTTTATTTCAATGTTGCTATTCAATCCTCTGAGAACTATTTAGTGAAGATTTTTGAATATCTTGGCATCTTTATTAAAAACCAATTGACCACAAATATAAGAGTTAATTTCTGAACTCTGAATTCTCTTTCATTTGTATAATTACCTATTTATCACCTCTTAGACTTTTGACTGAGATCAAGTATATTTATGTACTTATCCATATTGTCTTGACCACTGCCACTTTATAGCAAGTTTTGAAATCTGATACTCTGAAGTACTTCAACTTGCTCTTTATAAAGTTGGAGAAATTTGACCAGTTGTACTTTGTTGGTGGAGATGTTAAATGATATAATCACTAGGGCAAGTACTTTGGTGTAATAACTAGAAATTGTTAGATATTAACCCCAGAGAAGTGGGAACTTAGTGTCATGCAGAAATATGTACACCCATATTCAAAGCTGCCTTACTTATGATAACCTTAAACTGGAACCTACTTATCTGTTCTTCATTGGTGAGTTAAAAGTATCAGAGATGAAAGAAAATTAGTAAAATGTATATGAATAGTTAAACTATAGTATTCCTATCTCATAAAGAAGTAATATGCTAATTGAGCTTCACTCTGTCACAAAGATGTCTACATCCACAGCTGAGGCCTAGTTCCCATAAGGAGCCTTAACAACCAATCAGCAGAGACCTGAGGCTATGCCTTCCCCTGCCCCAGTGGGGCTTGACAGAGTACCTCAGCCCATGCCCCCGACCCTGGTGTCAGGCTGGGAACCTCAGATCACAGCTCTGCCCCAGTGCCAGGCCAGGGGACCTGAGGCCATGTCCCTGCCTGGCAAGGCTTGATGGGGGACCTCAAGGTATGATTCCCATCCTGGTGCTGGGCTAGGGGTCCTCAGGCTTCTCGTCAACCCTAGCTGTGGCCCCTACCAGGGGGACCTCAGGCCATGCTTCCTACCAGGTGGGGCTTGAGAGGGGATTTCAGGCTGTGCCTCCACCCCAGCACCAGGCTGGGGGACCTCAGACGGCACCCCACACCCAGTGGGGATTGACAGAGGGCCTCAGGCCATGCCCCCCTGCCTGGTGGGTGTGACAGAGGACCTCAGGCCACAACCCCCACCTGGCAGGGCTTGATGGGGGATCTGAGGCCCCACTCCCTGCCCTGGCACCAGGCAGGGGGACCTGAGGCCATGCCCCTCGCCTGGTAGGTCTTGACTGGGGACCTCAAGGTGCACCTCCCACCCTGGTGCTGGGCCGGGAAACCTCAGGCTGCTCCCCCAGCCCTGATGTCAGGCGAGGGGACATGAGGCTATGCCCCTTACCTGGCAAGACGTGATAGGGGACCTCAGGCTGTGCTCCCATCCTGGCACTGTGCCAGGTGTCAGGAGGCCATGCTGGGCTTGAAGGGGAACCTCAAGATGTACTCTCCTGTCCCAGTGCTGGGCTAGGGAACCTCAGGCTGATCCCCTCACCCCAGGGTGGGGGACCTCAGACCATGTCCCCCGCCCAGTGTGGCTTGACAAGGGACCTCAGGCTGCAACCCTCACCTCAGCACTGGGCCAGGGGAACTGGAGCTGTGCCTCCCTGCCAGTGGGGCTTGATGGGAGACCTCAAGGCATAACCCCTGCCCAGTGGAGCTTGATGGGGGACCTCAGGTTATGCCTCCACCCGGCAGGGCTTAATGGGGACCTCAGGGTGTGCCCCCCACCCCAACACTGGGCCAGGAGACCTGAGGCTGTGCTCCCCGCCTGACAGGACTTGACAAGGGTGGGACCAGCTGGATCTGGATCTTGCCCAATGGGGAGGGAGATGGTCAATTTTGAGGCACATATGGGTGGGCGGAAACTTGACTCTGGGTTACGTGGTACACTCCTGATTTTCATATTTTACTGATTTCTTTCATCTCTGATACTTTTATTATAGAGAAAAGGCAAATAACAATATTAAAATATTTCCTCTAATTAATCCCCTTTTAATGTGCATGAATTTCATGCACTGGGCCACTAATATCTATATGATGGAACATTACTCATAAATCAAACAGAATGAACTATTGATATATTAAATAACTTGATGAATGAATATTAAGTAAATCATATTAAGTGAAAATGGCACTCTCAAAAGGATATATACTGTGTGATTCTATTTATATAACATTCGTGAACAAACGTAAGTATAGGTATGGGCATGGATACTGATAAAAAATAGCCCAGTGAGGGGCAGGGAGAAATTGTATGGTTATAAAAGGGTAGCATGAAGAAGAATTATAGTGATAATACATCATATGTATAGATAGTGATTGTAGTTACACAAAGTTACATGTGGTGAAATTATACACACATACACACACAGTTGAGTGCATATGTTGCTGGTAAAATCTAAATAACTCCTGCAACTTGTGCCAATATCAACTTTCTGCTTTTGATACTGTGCTATAATTCTGGGAGATACTAAAATTGGCAAAGCTCGGGAGAATGATTCAAGAGATCTTCCTATATATTTATTTGCAACATGTCCCCTTTTTCTCTCATTGGTCCCCTCTACATCTTATTTTTATTATAGCAGAGGGGCAATACGTGTTCCTTCTATAAACCCATATTATTTACTTAGTTTTCATTTCTAGATGTAGAAATTCTAGGTCAAAAATTGGCCATATTTTTTAAATTTTTTGAAATATTAGGAAAAATTGCTCTCAATATTCATTGTACCAATATATACATTACCAGGAATAAATATATATATATATATATATATATATATATATATATATATATATAGGCCCAGTGCACAAATAGGCCCAGTGCACAAATTCGTTCATGGGTGGAGTCCCTTGGCCAGGCTGGCAATCCAGGTCTAACATTATGTTGGCTGGCTCGGCAGAGGGACCATGGGAGGTTGGCTATGGGAGTGCACTGCATTGAGCATCTGCCCGCCAGTCAGTGCATGTCATAGAGACTAGTCAACTGGTTGTTCCAGTCATTTGGTTGTAATGATTGCTTAAGCTTTCATATATATAGATTTTAACCGATAGATATTATTGTAAAAATGTATATTTTATATAAATATTATTTTTATATGTGTACCAGAGGCCTGGTGCATGAAAATTTGTGCACTCCAGGGGAGGGAGTGTTCCCTCAGCTCAGCCTGTGCCCTCTCACAGTCTGGGAGGCCTTGGGAGATGTCTAATTAGAGCTGTCAGTTTGGCTTGTGGCTGAGTGGAACTCCCCCTGTGGGAGCATACTGACCACCAGGGGGCAGCTCCTGTGTTGAGTGTATGCTACCTGGTGGTCAGTTCCAATCATAGCAACCTGTCATTCCACTATTAGGGTCAATTTGCATATTGCCCTTTTATTATATAGGATAATAATATATATGTATTCATTTCATTAACTGAATAAGGCAATATGTCTCACTATTGTTTTAATTTGAATTATCTTTATTTTATAATAGAGGCCCATTGCATGAAGATTCATGCAAGAATAGGCCTTCCTTCCTTGGGCTTTGCTCCTGGCTCGCAGCTGCCCTGGAGCCTGCAAGTCTTTGCTCCTGGGAAAAGCTCCCTCTGCCTCCTGCTCTCCCTCTCATAGCAGGTGTCCCACCCTGCCTGGCTGCACTGTGCCTGTTTATGCAAATTAACCCACCATATTTGTTGGGTTAATTTGTATACTCACTTCTGATTGGCTGATGGGTGTCACGAAGGTAGGGCCAATTTGCATATTTCTCTTTTATTAGTGTAGATATTTATTTAGTATTTTTAGTTTTCTTTGCTGATTTTTTCCATTATATCATCTACCCATTTCTTAGTCTAATTAAAACATTTAAAACAACTTTTTAAAAAAATGTATTTCTTTATTGATTTCAGAGAGGAAAGGAGAAGGAGAAATAGAAAAATCAATGATGAGAGACAATCATTGATTGGCTGCCTCCTGCACAGCCCCACTGGGGATTGAGCCCACAACCCAGGCATGTGCCCTTGGCCAGAATTGAACCTGGAACCCTTCAGTCTGCAGGCTCATGCTCTATCCACTGAGCCAAGCCATCTAGGGCCATTTTAAGTAACTTTTGACCTAATCAATTTAAAATAATATTCTATTTTCAGATTCTAGAGACATTGACATCATCTGAAATAGAAAAAGTATATTACCTGTATAGAACATATTATGTTTCTTTAAAGTATTCTGTGATGGCTCTTCTTACACTTAGCTTGGTTAGTGTTGACCAAACCAAACACTGTACTATATATTTCACAAATTTGGGAAATGCTATGGAAAGCTAATATAATTCTCTACCTAGAGAATCAAGAAGGTTGATAAAACTTGCCATTTTTTCTGTAATATTTTTGGTCATTAATATTCAGACACTATTTTAAAATTTATTTATTAGCAGTTTTTTATTGCATTTAGTTTATGGTAATTGGATGTGATATTAATCATAATCTCAAGATTCTCCAAGGCATAGCATAAAAATGACCTTAAATTATTTCACAAAGAAATGAGAAATAAAAGCAGTTAGTTTTTTGGTTTGTATGATCAATTTTAAAAGTATAAAATGTATAGATGTAAATGGACAGCTGAGGGGTCCAGGCTGTCTGACACTACTTGAGCCAATTAAGCCAAAACAGGATTGAATAATATGTGACCATTTATTCCAATAATGATGGCAGTATGAGAGAGCAATAGGTTATCTACAAAAATCTGCTCTGCCCCTCCCCATAAGCCAGCTGCTTGTATTGGGTAGAAGTACAAAGATTATGTGGAAAAGTAAGAAGTACAGGCATGGGAAAGTAGGTATGGTATAATGGTTACAGGTTATAGGCAATGTGGACTGGGGGGAAATAGAGGGTAGGTGCTCCAGGTGCCTTCAGGACCAGATTATAGACAACAAGGTTGTTAATCTAGGTAGTTCTTGAAAAAGGAGGATGGACTGCATAAACTCTCAGCCAGGTTAGAATATGGTTTCTCTAATCAGAACAGAACAATCATGGTTAACAAAGCATTATAGCTAGTACCCACTATTCTATTTCTGCCCCTAACATAGGGGTTAGTATAAACACACATCAGGATCTTTATATTCTACTTTTGCTCATTGCAAGCATCTTCTAAAAGTCATTTAAAATCTCAGCGATTTGGCTTAACTATCTGTAAAATGTGTGTAGCAGGAGTACTGGGTGATTTGTAGCATAATTTTAAATGTCCTTTGATATCTCAGATAAAAAATGTACAAATATCACAAAATCTATGAAATTATAGTTAATTTAATTTATATTTAATTAGCTAAGAGACATATTCTAAAACTAAGATTCATTCCCCAATTAGAAAAACTTGAATCCTTTGGTACATGCTCTTTTTTTTTTTAATTTTAACAAATCTTTATTGTTCAGATTATTACATTTGTTTATCATTTTTTCCCCCATAGCTCCCCTCCACCTGCTCCCACCCCTCCCTCTACCTTACCTCCCCCCACATTGTCCTCATCCATAGGTGTATGATTATTGTCCAGTCTATCCCTGTACTTCCCTCAATTGTATTATATGCACCAGTTTATTCTGATCATCAGATTTTTAATTCACTTTTTAGATTCACTTGTTGATAGATATATATTTGTTGTTCATGATTTTTATCTTTACCTTTTACTTCTTTCTCTTCCTAAAGAGTACCTTTCAGCATTTCATATAATACTGGTTTGGTATTGATGAACTCAATTATACACACACACATACACACACACACACACACACACACACACAGATGAGTTATTTAGATTTTGCTGGTAAAATCTAAATAACTCCTGCAACTTGTGCCAATATCAACTTTCTGCTTTTGATACTGTGCTATAATTCTGGGAGATATTAAAATTGGCAGAGCTTGGGAGAATGATTCAGGAGATCTTTCTATATATTTATTTTGCCAAGTATAAATTACTTTGGAATTGGGTTAGGGGGAGCTGGCCGAGGCATAACTGAGCAGAGCTGCTAAGAGCCAGAGAATGAATGCATCTCTGATACAGAAGGGCTTCCTAATGGAGGATGTTGGAAACAGAAATGAGAGATGGGTAACATAAGAAAAAGAATTTCAACTTGCTTCATGAGTCTAGAACTATTTCAATTGCCCCAAGATTTTAATTTTAATTTTAATTAGGAAATACAATTCAAGACTTAGTGTGTCAAAAATGTGGACTTCAACACATCCACAGTCAGCATTACCCTTATTCTTTTTTTGTGTGTGTGTGTTTTTAATTTATATGTATTGTTAAAAGTATAACAGAGGCTTCCCCCTCTCATTATTTCCCCATTGATCCACTCTATCCTGCCCCAGATCTTCACCACACTATTGTCTTCATCTATGGATTATGAATATATACATATAAGTATTTTGGTTAATCTTTTCCTACCCCCACCCCTACCCTGGCTTCACTCTGAGTTTCATCAGTCTGTTCCATGTTTCTGTGTCTCTGTTTATTTTGTTCTTTAGATTCCATATATCAGTGAGATCATATGATACTTGTCTTCCTCTGACTGCTTGTTTTGCTTAGCATAATGTTCTTCAGTTCTCTCCATGCTGTCTTAAAGGGTATGAGAACCCCCTTGATCTTGTAGATCATTCTCACTTTCAGGTGCTATGAAGGTTTCTCTTAGAGAAAATATTTTAGTTTCTCAGTTATGAAAGGAAAATTAGTTCTATTTACTGTGTAAATTATATAAGGAAATGCCAATATTAAAAATTAATAGAAATTTTACTGTCTTCTCTAGAACTCACACTGTTTTCAAAAACATGGTTCATTTCAAGGTGCAAATTATAGTGTGTATTCTAAACTATAACCAAATCAAAATATGTTGAGGTTTTTAAATAGTAGAATAAAGTCTATTACTTGATCACAGGGTAGCAATATAAAAATAAATTAAAATTCATTTATCTCAAAAGGAGATGAAGAATTTTCTTTGATATAATATTGATGCTTAAATTCTACTACCTAAATATTGTGAAACCTTTATAGAAGTTTGTGCACCATTATAAATAACTTAATGTGAGGCAAAATTCCAACATTCACATTGCTGGTTTGAGATACTTTGAGGAATAAGTTGGTGTGCTATTTTTGTCATGCTGAGCCATCCTGTTCTTTTCCTTAGCCAAACAAAGTTTCATAAATTTAGCAAATATGAACTTTTGAGATATATGTATATTTTTGTAAATTACGTCAATTGCAAACCTTTCCAGCTTATCTTATTTTGCCCACAAATAAATGTATTTAAGCAAGTGAAACATTGTCACAATATTACAGACTACGTAGTGTAAGTAAAACAAGTACTTGTCCTTTTTATTCTATCATTTATAAAATAGCTTATGCAAAATACTACTCAAACTTGGGTTTCAAAATGTAAAATCCACAGATAGGCTACAAAGGGCTCATGAATTCTTAAATTACATAAAAAAATTGTGTGAATGTGCTTAGCAATATAATTTCTATTTTTTAAAATGTATTCTGGGCAAAGATTCCTAAAGTTCATCATCTTAGAAGACATTATATACTGTATAAAAAAATCAAGAATCATTGTTTCTACAGTCACCATTATCTTCTCTCTTGATATGCTAATAAATAAGAGTTGACACTTAGTTCAAACGTAATTTGTACCAAGCATTAGTTTAACTCATTTAATAATTTTGACAGTATTACGAGCTACATTTTTTTTATTTCCACTTTATAGATGAGAGGACTTAGTTATAAAGGTTTAGTAAGGTGCTCAGGGTCACCCAGCTATTAAGCGACAGACAGAAGCTTGAACCTAGACCACCAGTGCTTAGAATCTGTGCTATAATACATAATATTGAATGATGTGGTTAAAGACCAAACATTTATTTAATAAAACTTTATACATGTTATCTCATGTGATTACAAAAGATTATGAATTAAATATAATTTATTATCTATATTTTGTGCCATGCCAGCACAGCCAAGGATTCGGCGAGTCTGAGGAAGGGCTGGCAAAGGATGAAGAAAAGACAAAGAGAATAAGCTGGGTCTAGGTGGATCTTCTGTGGGTGACTGAGACCACAGAACAGATCCAGACTGCAAGCTGAGGCTTTATTTTACAGTCAGAGGTAAACAAGGTAATTTACAAAGTTCTTACAAGTTTCACTTGTTTTAGCAGCATTTCTGCACCTCCCTCAGCCCATTAGCTACCAGAAAAGATCTAGGGAGCAGTCACAAGATCATGCTTAATTATGCTAAGAGGGCTGTGCTCTCTAAGCTGGGACTTGTTTTGGGCTTTGTCAGTAGGTCAGCCTAAGGCTTAACCCTATAACCACTCTCTACAACATTTTATAGTAGGGGAAACTATGTTTTGAGTAGTTTCAATAGTACCTGAATAAGATGATGTCTATAATACTTTACATCTAGAGACTGTCTAATATATGAAGTTTTCCATTCTTTCTATCCCTGAAGGCATTACATGCAAATGAGAAATCAAAAAATTTTTAAAAAGAAATATATTGCATATGAGCATAATCAATGGACACAGACAGTAGGGCAGTGAAGGTATGTGCTAGGGGTTGGAGGTGGCTGGGGAGAGGTCAATGGGGGAAAAAGGAGACTTATGTAATACTTTAAACAATGAAAAATTAAAAAAAAAAGAATAATACATCAGATGATATATGTAAAAAAAGAAAGTATCTTAATTTATTGTAGTGTTTATGTACCACAGAAGGAAGTTTAGGAAATCAATGAAGTAAAAGTAAACTTTCACCGTTGCCTTTCCTATTCAGGTTACACACACACACACACACACACACACACACCTAAGCAACCGAACAACTGGTTGACCAGTTGCTATGAGGTACACTGATCACCAGGGGGCAGGCGCTCAATGCAGGAAATAACACCTGGTGGTCAGTGCGCTCCCATAGTCAACCTCCTGTGGCCCGCCCACCTTCTGCAGCTGGCCACGCCCCCCTACCTCCAATAGGCCCTGATTGGCCCTAATCGCCTCTAGTGTTTTCATAAAAGAGAATCAGTATGGAAAGCTAGAAAGAAAATTTTAGATTCATGTGATACCTATTTTTGTTTAGGCATCTAACCAACTATGATTTCTCTCCATATAAAGAAAAGGTAATTTTGTAAGTCTTTCAATGAATACCTATGTTCACAGGTTCAAGATTCTTCAAGTTTTTAGAACTTTTCCTTGATTTCCAAGAGAAAGAGATAGGGATAGAGAGATAGAAACATCAATGATGACAGAGTATCATTGATCTACAGACCTCATACTAGGGATCAAGACCATAATGGTGACCACCTGGTTCATAGGTTGATGCTCAACCACTGAGCCATGCTGGCCAGACTAGAGCTTTTTTCTATAATGTATTTATTTTATTTTTCAAAGAAACCATTCAGCCTAGTAGCATCCACTTACAGCATCATTTCTTTAAAGTACTTTAAAATTCCTGAGTAGTTTAGACATTGGCACACTCATAAATCTTAAAGGAAATCTGTAGATAATAGCCTTGTTTGTGCTTATCATATACACTTACCTGCTTTTTACCGTCTCACTTTCACTAGATCCTGACTTCCTCCTAGAAGGCCCCATCTGCATGCTGGGCTGAGAAATCTGCCTGTTCCAGACTTCCAGTTGCCTTTTCTGGTGAGAGATTCCCTCCCATGGCCCTGGGAGTTGTCCACACCTCTATTAGGAGTCCACACCTCCCATTTGTCCATTCTCTCCAATCCTATATCTCCTTCCAGGTCCTTATATTTTCTCTCCCTGTATAGCTTTACACCCAGCTCATATTTGTTTTCTTCAACCTGTCCTCCTTTTATACTCTGATTTAATACTCTTCTGGCAATCTACCTAAGGATCAAAATGGCATCGATTGCAATATTTGATCCACATCAGCCATAATCTCTTTGAAACCTGGCAGTGAACTATGGAAGGCATTGCAATGTAGTGGAAGGAACACATGCATTAGAAACTGACAAGGGTATGTTACTTTTTAATTGGGCAGCTTTATTCACTTAGTGAGTTGAAGCTTTATTATATCTGCTAATAGAAATAATACATTTCTCATAAATTTATTTTGAAATATATGTGATTTTATAAGCAAATATGTTGCTAGGAAAATTATAAATAAAAGTGATTAAAAGAGAACTATTTTTCAGATCAATGATAGCAGTGTGTGATAGGGCAAAACAAAATGAATAATCCAATTCTGTTCAGTTGAGTTCCATTTAAGACAATTTAAAAATTGAAGTGTTATGGAATTTTCAATTCTTAGTCCTTAATTTATAAATTCAAAAACTTCGTTAAGTACCTTTATATGCTGGACCCTATTTGTAACTCTATCAAAATCAAAGAATCACAAAAGTTTATCCCTGTTAGAATTTTGATATAAATCTTTAAAGTATTTATAAATATCTCTGTCTACATATTTATAAATTACAATTTATGAAATAATTTGAATTAGAGTATTTTTTCAAATTAAATGAAAACCAGCCATTCCAGTCCATTTCTGACTCTACTCCCATCTTAATTCATCACTAGGTTTCATTCATTCTTGACACAATGTGCTAATGGAAGTTAATAAATAGGCTAAAGGAAAAAATGTTAATCAATTAGAGAAAATATGTAGTCTTTTTTATCACCATATCTAAAATAGAATATCTCCTTACCATTCTCTATCCCCTAATTTTGATTCAGTTTATTTGTTCTTATTTATTCTGCATCTAGCTAATAAAAGAGTAATATGCAAATTGACCATCACTCCAGCACACAAGATGACTGCCCCCATGTGTTCAAAGATGGCTGCTCCAATGTGGACACAAGATGGCCACCAAGAGGGCCAACAGGGAAGGGCAATTGAGAGGGATCAGGCCTGCAAGGAAGGGCAGTTGGGGGCAATCAAGCCTGCAGGGAAGGGTAGTTGAGGGGGACCAGGCCTGCAGGGAAGGGAAGTTAGGAGCAAACAGGTTAGCAGGGGAACAGTTAGGCATCAATCAGGCTGTCAGGGAATGGTTAAGGGGTGATCAGGCTGGCAGGCAGAAGCAGTTAGGGGAAATCAGGAAGGCAGGCAGGCAAGCACTTGGGAGCCAGCAGTCCTGGATTTTGAGAGGGATGTCTGCCCATTTAGACCTGATCCTAGGATGTCCCAGATTTGAGAGGTATAGCCTGGCTGAGGTACACATATCCCCATGCATGAATTTTGTGCACTGGACCTCTAGTCTAATATATATATATATATATATATATATATATATATATATATATATATATACATATATATATGTTCGAAAGTCCCATGAGGACAGGATCTTGTCTATCTGTTTATTATTTTATCTCCAGAATCTGCACTTAGTAATTGACATTTAGAAGCTATTCCATTCATATTAATTGTATTAATTGCCTAATAATAAATTTGTGGGTTTATTTGTTCTCTGTCTCATTCTCTGCCCCTCTTTCTCTCTGCTCTTTAGACTCCATGAGGATATGGGTCATGTGTATTGCTTATAACTGTTCCATTATGCACTCCAAAATACTTGATATGTTGTATGTAAACAATAAGCATTATAAATAAACATGTAAAGAGAAAAGCCTTTTTATTTCTTTTGAAAAATTTATTATATCCATCTACCTTTCCAGAGTAACTTATATTACTCAAGTGAAAACATTTGGCTTTCATCTGATAACTTGGTAAAATATTTTTAATGTACTTCTGTCTTCTTTCTCCATCTAGATTATCTAATTATTATATCTGTTATTAGGGCAAAAGAGATTAGCACTTTAAAGTGGCTGCATAATTAAATCTTTTTTTAAATATATTTTATTGATTTTTCACAGAGAAGAAGAGAAAGGGACAGAGAGTTAGAAACATTGATGAGAGAGAGACATCGATCAGCTGCCTCCTGCATGCCCCCTACTGGGGATATGCCCTCAACCAAGGTACATGCCCTTGACCAGAATTGAACCTGGTACCTTTCAGTCCACAGGCCAACCCTCTATCCATTGAGCCAAACTGATTTTGGCCATAATTAAATCTTTAAGAACAGGCACACAATTCATTCCTCTCTATTTGGTCATGTCCTGTAGAGATGATTGTCCTGCTTTTTCTTCCTCATGACTTGGGACAGTTTTCTTATAGACTTTTACTTGTTTATACTGTAGTGTAAGTAGATATATTTATTTATATCTTTATTTTTTATAAACATTTTTTTTCATAAAAAAAGTCTTTTATTGTGGCTTATAAGAAATATAACATTTTTAAAAGGTAAGAAAGGAGAGAGAATTGAAAATCAAGGAAAACAATACAGAGCTCAATATACAAGACTATATGACATACAAGCCTAATCTGCAAGGGTGAGCCACAAATATGCCTCTCAGTGGAAGCCACCACAGAGAGAGTAAAATGCTTTAGTTCATTTACTAATTTTATGATAAAACTAGCAGTTTACTCTTGTATATGACTGTTGTTCATAATAAGACTTGAAATAATTATTTTCCAGTTATTGATGAACAACACCTCCATCCAGAGTCCACAATTACATACAAGCAATTTCAACAGGGATCCATGTTCTCTCCAGGTCTGTGTCTTTCTGCTTCTCTGACTCAGTCTGGGAAATTTGGATCACAATCCTGTAGAAAATCCTGTGCTTTTGATAGTCAGTCAAATGATAGTCTTCAGATTTATTTATTTGCCTATACTTGGAACAAGGATGCATTCATGTAATTGGATAAACTTTAGTAATTTTCCAGGGAAACCAATTCTCTCTGACAGATGTATGGTTTCTGCCGATATTCAGTCTGTACTTTCAATGAACATACATTTTCATCACTGGAGGGATTCTTGCAGGAAATTCCAGGAAACAGCAACAGACTTAAAAAGTCAATAATTATAAAGAGGGGTGAAATTTGATTAAGCATCCTCACAGTGGTTATGTGAATGAATCTGAATGTGGTCTCAGCCAAGCTGACATGGAGTCTTATTACTAAGCAAAGGAAAAGTATTAATTTTTACTCCTTGAACAAAATATGTGGCTGAAGCTGGAGTTTGCATGGTATGTCAGGTCAGAGACAGAGCAGAGTAAAGGGGGTTTCAGACCCTGTAATACCAATATAGACATATCTTCAAAGACAGTACAAATTACCCATTTTACCATTGGTAATTCTCTTTCATTGAAGGCAACATTACTCCAATTTTGGTGATACTCTTTAAGGAACAAAATACAAAGTATATATAAAAATAAATATTTCATAAGAATGAGAAAAGCCATTATAATTTGTTTAAATGATAAATACTACAAACATAAAACACACACACACACACACACACACACACACACACACATACACGTCTGTATGAAGTTAGTGAAGCATGATATCTTTCTGGAAAATCTCTGTTCTTCACCTTTACAGATCTGTATAAGGTATTAAAAGCTCATCACCATAAATAGAAACCAGATCCTCATGGCCATAGAACTCCCTTGACTTTCTGTTCTACTGGGCAATGTGATAGTTCTCCCTGAAAGAATCTGCGGGGAATGGGATTCGCAGTGACAGAGTTGTCCCTCTGTACTTGCTTTGCCACAGTGGCTTCCTCAGGAGGCAGTAGCTGTGGCATTTCCAGGCTCAAATAGGCTTTATGTGAGGCCTACTCTCCCAGGTATTCTGAAATCTGTAGGATTGTTCTTCCCAATCACACTAATCTCCTTCCCTGTCTTCATGCCAGCTCTGTGCCCACCCTTCTCCCCAGGCAGCAACCCCATTATCCAATACAACCTCAAGTGCGGGCATATTTTTAAGACCATAAAACATTCCAAATTTAATAGAGCTAGACTGTTAATCTGAAAACGTAAGGATTTAAACTTGTGAATCTTATCTGAAAACCGAATCATAAATGTAGGCATTGTTGTTCTTAGAGTTATACAGAAAAATGTGAGCTCACTAAGAATAAATGTATTGGGGCTACCCTCTTGAAACTTCAAGGAGAGATGGGCAATAAATATTTTAATTATTTTATTCATTTTCCTCTGTTTCACTAAACTTAATCATATTCATGGAAAATGTTTGTGCAGGTTAACAACTTATATTACTCAGTCTTTACTTGTGTGCATAGACAAAGAGTGTTGAGCTAACTGAAAGATGGGGACTGCATTTTCTTTATTTTGCAGTACCCTTTGTGCCTTAGTGTCAAGTATATTGCTTCATTCTTAAGAGTAAGTAAGGATTAACACAGACATCAGGGAATGAGGGCATGAGTGGTAGGTAGAGGGGCAATGAAGGGATAAGAACACATATATAATACCTCAATCAACAACAACAAAAAAACATTTAAAAAAGTAACGATTTACGTACATTAAAAACAATTTTCTGTGCTCTATAAGGTATGTTTAGAAAATTGCTAAAAAATGTATAGAATTAAACTATATCTAATAATTATGAATGACAGTTATTTAACATTATTATATTAATCATGATAATAAAAAGCACACATTTGCATAATGTCCTATAATCTACAATGTGAATTCACTTTTATTCCATTTCTGATTTCCTCATCACAATCCTTTAATTCATGAGTAAAGGGAAGCATCTAATTTTTTTTTTAAATTTCTAATTGATTTTTAGAGAGAGAAAGGAAAAGGCAGAGAGAAACTTCAACGTTAGAGAGAAACATCAATGGGCTGCCTCCTGCACATCCTCTACCTGGTATTGAGCCCTCAACCCAGACATGTGCCTGGATTTTGAACTGGCAACCTTCTGGGGCATGAGGCGATGCCCAACTAACTGAGCTCTTCCAGCCAGTTCAGAGAAGCATTCATTTTTAGTGATATCCTTTGGAATAACATGCATACATGTTTACTTTAAGTTATACAGGGAGAGTAGGACTCATTTTTGTTTTCAGGGACGTTCCACTATAATTTTCAATTCTTTGCATATCAGACTAAACGGCAACTGGCCCTTTATTTAGAGAGTCTTCATTTTCAGCGGCTGGCACTGCCATCCTTTCAGCTGCTCTCAGTCTCCAGAGGTTGCGCATAATAAATAATACAGTCTGCTGGGAGCCGCTAACAGCTTTCGATGTGGCTGCTAATGTGCCTGTGCATTTTAGACGAGACTTTTAAAACTTCCCTAAAATCTGGGAATCACAGTACATTTATGGGTTTAAAAGGACATCAATTAATCAACCGTTTGATTTCTTTTTGATGGACATCCATTTTCTGTTTCAGTCATTGAGTACTTACTGCTGTCTAATATCCAAATGGCAGGGGCGGCTAATCACCTGCTATAAATGGACATATTCTTTACCGTATCTGCAGTAAGTCTGATCTATTGAATTGTACTATTTGTCTTAGAACCAGTATATTTGAACTTCAAATCCCAAATAAAAAATCAACTCTTTATGAATACGGAAGGAAAAAAAAAGCCTTTTTTTGTTCATTCATATTTTATAAGGGCTGCCTCTTCACTCGAAAACTCTAATCCATGATAGGTACCAGGCAAGATGCTAAAGCTTTAAAACACTTTCAGGGGTGAGGTGCAGACAAGAAACAAACTTATACAGACAGGGTTCACCCTGTTTTCATCTCAGATTATTCTCTGAGAAAGTCCTAATGGGCAAGGTGGGATGTGTATGATTAATGGGGATAAATACTGCCTTAAAATGCTTTCAAGCCTACTGAAATAAAACTAGTTTCACTCTAAAATCTAAAGAAGAGCTTATGCTATTTTGTTGTATTTGCTATGTTTGTGTAGGTAATGCAAACCTTTCCAATTTTGTGGTTTTTCACATTTATATAGAGCAAAAGCTAGATTTTATACAAAAGGCTAAAATGTTTTCTATGTAGACTATAAGAATAATAAAAACTCAGTCCAACAATTTAAGAATGACATTGCAAATCAACAATCTGCATTTCCATTCATTAAATTTAGCTATTCTAAATTGTGGATGAACTTGGTCATTCATAATTTTAAAGTTCCATTAATTCTGTATACTTTGCTATGATTTGGGAAGAGGCTAAAATGGAGTCAATGGTATCATTATATTAAAATACTTTGTTTAAAATAACAAACTTCCATAAGAGATCAGTTGGAAGACCAACTTAAATAATTGACAGTGATATTCATGGCTATATAAATGTGGCAGCAATAAGTAATTATATATTTTATTTTTTATCCTCTTTGGCACAATATTATCCTGGCCTTCTTGGTACTTTTTTTTTTTTTGGCCTTAATATTTAAACATTTATTAAGGTCCTGAAATTGCTACTCTATCTATTTTCTTAGGAAGCACAAACCTCAGAGGTTTGTTGATGTATCAGTTGCTATAGGAAGCTACTATAAATCATAATTTTTCTGCAAAGTTCCATCCAAACTACTTGGTCGATATTTTATTTTCACTTTCCTGCTATCTCATCAAACAAAATATAACTAATAGTGAAGCTCTATTGAACTCTATCTAATTTATTTAGTGATAATTATGTGCAATAGATTATAATAGATCTAGTCATTCATAATCTTTCCCCTTAGATTGATATGCTGCTTGACTTAATATTTATGTTAACTCAACTCTTCAATTCTATTAGCATTTCCTGAATGTGCTTTGAATGAATATTCTGCATATCATGAGACTCAGTGATAAGTGCTATATAATTAAGGATGAATATAATGCTGTCTAGCCTTTTCTTATAGAAAACTAAAAAGCAAAGTTTCTAAGTAAATTGTCATAAAACTTATTTGAATTAGATTTATGAATGTTGAAGTGGTTAGAAAAATTTTCTAAGAGACAAAAAAAGTACAATAAACAAAAGAACAGTTGATATAAAATGAACATGTAAGGCATAAACAAAGGGAAAACTTGGGTTGTCCTTGGTAAAAGTACAAATGTCTAAACAAAGATGAAAAAACAAAGCTTTGTGCCAGTTGTAAGGTAGGACAAGAAACCTGACAATTCTGAAATTTAGCCTAAAGATTTATGGGGTGGACAGTAAACTTTGTAGAGATCAAATTTAAATTATCTGTAGAAATAATTCACAATTGATACTTTCAAGAATTCAATATGTTAGACAAGCACAATGAATAAATAAAAAAAGACTAAACATTAATATGGATATTTTTATTTTTTAAATTACAGTTGGAATTAAATGTTATTTTATGTTAGTTTCAGGTGTACAGCATGGCAATTAAACAATCATATATTTTACAAAGTGATCCCCCGATATTTCTAGAACCCAATTGGTATCAGACATAGTACAATATTATTGACTATGTCTTTTATGCTGTACTTTATATTCCCATGACTATTTTGACTATGGATAATTTAAGCACAATAAAAGGGAACTTTTAGAAATAAAAGTTTAGAAATAAGACTTTAAATTAAAATTTAAATGTGTATACAGAGTAGAAAGTTGTAAAAGAGTTGTTCTTGTCCTAACAACAAAAGCAAGTTAGATAACACTAATAGTTGTTACTATATTCTACCCATGATACAGGACTTAAAGAAACATAAATTTGCTAAATAAACTAAACTCCAGAAAATAAAGAGACAAAAAACCCATGACTGCTCTCATCCATCATTGGAACAGAGATAAAATAAAGTATTTGCAATTTGGACCAGAATCAATTTAGAAAGTTTATCCTTAATACTCTGTTCCTCTAGAAACATTCTGGCAGTAGAGAAAAATAGCCTAATTTTCAAAAAGCTTTTATTTGCCATGTGCGGATTGACATGACAGATTAGTCAGAAGATCCCCAGACAAAGAATAAAACTGATTGTCTACCATCCTCCACAGAAATCTGGGGTTTATCCACCAGAACCGGAAGCAGGGATGAAAATGTTATAGAAACTCTACAGAGATTCCAGCCTCTACAATAAGGAAATGACAAGAATGGGAGTGTACCCCTTTCTGGAGATAAATATAACTCAATCCAGTTTCTGCTGGGGTTTTACTTTGTGTCTGGCACAAAATAAAAACCCATAGAAAAGCAATAAAAATTGAAACATTTTTGAGAAAATAAATAATAGAAGTAAACACAAAAAGATTCTAGATGCTGTAATTATCAGTCAAATTTTAAAATACCTATAATAAAATATTACAGGATCTGATGGATGCATAAGCACTGTGTATAAAAGAAAGCATTGCAGGAGAAATGTAAAGAAAAAAAATACAGGGGTACCTCAAGATACAAGTTTTATTTGTTCCATAACCTTGCTCATATATAAAGTTGCTCATATCTCAAAGCAAATTTCCCCCATTGAAATCAATTGAAATGCCGTTAATCTGTTCCAGCCCCCAAAATGCCACCCCAGTTGTTCTTGTTATGTGTTTTTGAATAAGAAAAATGTATTTATAAATGACAAATATTGTATAAAAACATAATAAAAGAGAATGTAAAGGAATAAACTGGTTTTATAAAGTGTATTTACCTACTTGTTACACTCTTAATGCTACACTTTATCCCTAAACTGAATATAACTTAATTAATCTTCACTGAACTTAATTGCTACTGATCTTTGCATTTTTGGCTGATTTAAAAAAAAAAAAAAACATGTCCAATGAGGTTTGCCTCTTCCTCCCTTTCAGAATGTTTCTGAAATGGGTGAGGCAAGTTTCTTTGAACAGCTCAGATGCACGACCAGTAGCAACTTTTCTCAGGTGTTTCTTTTCCACGAAGTGTGACACCCTCTCCCACATTTGTAAGATCTCCTTTATCTCACTTGTAGAGATCTTCTCCACCTCTGGCTCCTCCTCGAAACCAATTTCTTAGAGAACCTCCGCATGTTGCTGAGACTGCAACTCTTGTAACTCCTCCATGGTGAGTTCCAGAGAGTGCTCCTTGACTAGCTCATTCACGTCTCTCTCATCCGGCTCCAGGCCCATGGATTTTCCCAGAGACACTATCTCCTCCTCCACTGGCACCTCGGGTTCAAATCCTTCGAAGGTCCTTTTGGCTATGGCCTCAGGCCACAGCTTCTTCCATGCAGAGGTCAAAGTCCTCCTTGTAACAACCACCAGGCCTGATCAATAATTCTGAGGCATATCACGATGTTAAAGTGGTTCTTCCAGAACTCTCAAAGGGTGAGGTTTTTGTTCTCCGTCACCTCAAAGCAGCACCAGAACAGGTGCTTGATGGACAGCTTTTTAAAATTAGAAATCACCTCCTGATCCATGGGCTGCAGGATGGGAGTGGTGTTGGGAAGTAGGTAGACAACCTTTATAAACTTGAACTCTTCAAGGAGTTCATCCTCGAGGTTCGATGGGTGAGCAGGAGCATTGTCGAGGACGAAGAGGGCTTTCATGGTTAGGTTGTTTTCCTGTAGATATTTCTTAACAGAAGGCCCGAAAACCAGGTTTACCCACTCCACAAGGAACTGCCTGGTGACCCATGCCTTCGGGTTTGCCCTCCACATAACTTGCAGTTAATCTTTTAAAATCTTATGTGACTTAAAGACTCTGGGGTTTTCCGAATGGTATACCAGCAGAGGCTTGATCTTGCAGTCACCACTCACATTGGCACACAGTGTGAGAGTTAGCCTATCTTTCATGGGTTTGTGGCCTGTCATCGCCTTCTCCACTGCCGTTATATAAGTCCTATTGGGCATCTTCTTCCAGAAAAGCCCTGTCTCGTCACAGTTGAAGCCTTTCTGTGGGATATACATATGCTTTGGCTTCTATCAGTTCTGAAAAAGTTTTGAGGTGATCCTTAGCTGCTTTCACATCCGAACTTGGTGCCTCACCATGCCTGACAATGGAGTGAATGCCGGACCTTTTCCTGAAGTTAACAAACCAGCTTCTACTGGCTTTAAATGAGTCTTTAGATGCTTCATCCATGGAAGTGCACAGGGTCTGCTCCAGCAAATCACCATAAATCACTCCTGCCTTCTTGCATATGATGCCCTGTGTTAATGTATCTCCTTTAAGCTGCTTCTCTATCACCCACACCATCAGTAGATTCTCCATCTTTTCATGGAGAGAGCTACAAAGCTTAGAAATTATTGTAACACCTTTAGCTGGCGTTATACCCTTTATTGACTCCTTCTGTTTGAGCACAGTGCATATCGTTGAAGTACTATGCCCGTATTGCCTGGCCAAGTCAGCCATTCGCACATCTTGCTCATATTTTTCTATGATTTCACGCTTTAATTCAATAGACATCATCCTCTTCTGAGCACTGACCTTTCCACTCGCTTTCTTCGGACCCATGATTATAAAAAGAAATGTGATAAAGTATGTAAATGCACAAAAGATGCTTCGACAAGAGGTAAACAAGCACACTGACTGAGGCATGGGAAACTATGAGACGCTTGAGTTGTGGTAAACTGGTAGATCATGTGCAGCAGGCCCGATCCACGCGATTACTCCTATCTCAAATGTTGCTCATATTTCAGAGCAAAAAATCGCTCGCGCGATGGCTCATATCTCAAAAATCTAGTATGTTAGGGCACTCGTATCTCGAGGTACCACTGTATTTTAAAGAAGTTGCTTAATATAACATCATAGTAAAAATGATGGACTCAATAAAAGACTAAATGCAGGTCAATGGAAAATGATAACATTGAATCACAAAGAAAGAATTAAATTTAAAAAGAAAATAGTATTAATAGTTATTTGGAGACTATAAAGTGGTTTTACGTACTTATAATTAAACTCTCAGGAGAATAGAGAGAAAATATGGGTCATATGACGTATTTGAGAAGATAATGGCAGAGAAATTTTTAAAGCAGATGAAACATACCCATAAACACAAGGTAAGTTACATTAAAGAACCCTTCATCTAGACATATTATAATTAAACTAGAGGCCTAGTGCACAAAATTCATGCATTGTGTGTGTGTATGTGTGTGTGTGTGTGTGTATGTATGCGTGCGTGTGAGTGCGTGTGTGCGTGCGCGTGTGTCCCACAACCCAACCTGCACCCTCTCCAATCTGGGACCCCTCAGGGGATGTTTGATTAAATGGGCAGTTGAACATCCCTCTCATAATCCAAGATTGCTGACTTCCTACCACTCACCTATCTGTCTGCCTGATTGCCCCTACTTCTGCCTGCCAGCCTGATCACCCCTAATCACTTCCCCGCCAGCCTGATTTATGCCTAACTGCTCCTCTGCTGGCCCAATTGCCCCTAACTGTCCTCTTCTGTAGGCCTGCTCCTTCCTAATTGCCCTCCCCTGGTGGCCAGATCACCACAACTTTCCTCCCCTGCTGGCCATTTTGTGGCAGCCATTTGAGCACATGGAGTGATAGTTAATTTGCATATTACTTATTTATTATATAGAATAGAAGAAAATAACAAACTTAAAGGTACTCAGAGGAATAAAAAATACATTTATATGCAGGGGAAATTATATGCTAATATTTTAACGGGAATAATAATACTTGAAAGAAAAAAATCTAAAAGAAAACACTGGCTCTCTTTGTTCCCAAGTTCTCAGATCAGATGTTTTAGGATTTTTTAGCCACCATAATCCCATGGACCAATTCTTTATTCTTTCAATAGATAGATAGATTATAATAGATAAATGATAGATAGACAGGCAGATTAATAGAGATTTTGGTACTGAGAATGCTCTAGAGGAACAGAATGTTAATAATAAACTTTCTAAATTGATTCTGGGGTTTCTGGAGCTGGATCACTAATTTGATTACAGATGCTAATGTCTCTATTTCCAACTGTGACAACAGCACTGATAGTCCATGATGTGATCTGGCAGTAGAGATAGACAAAATATTTGCATTTTATATTTCTAATCAACCACTTAATAGAAGCAAGGAGCTGAGTGACTGTGTATATAATACTTCTGAACATTTTTTGAAAACTAATAAATACAATGAATTAGCTGGTTCCTAATTTCACTGGACAAAATGGTACAAGAAAAAGTATCAGCTCAGGGATTCAAATTCCCAGCTGAGAATGGCATAAATGACCTCAGAATTTCTATATGTACCCTGAAGGAGATTCTTATCTCCTATTTATTCCCAGGACTCATATTTTTGAAAATCAAGTGCAGAATCCCATTATGTGATTGGCTAAATTGCTATGTGTGTTGAACTCTCAGCCTCCCAGGGTTACCTACTGTTACAGTGAGGGCATCTATTAAGAAAGAATGGGACCTAGTAAATTGTAATCTGGACATATGGAAAAATCCTGGTGAGGATGTACAAGTATTCCCCTCCCCACCCTCCATTTCCCTCATGGTTCAAGGTTCAGGTTCAGGGTTCAGGATCTGGAGAAGGCTGCACACAAGTGAAAGAGTCTAGAAAATATTAATTTGGAAATATTGGGGGCCAGGCGGGAGTCCAATTCAAGGAGAAGGACTCCACCCTGCTCTAGCCTTGCTATCCCTTTTATTAAGATTGTGGGATCCAGCCGAAACCGGTTTGGCTCAGTGGATAGAACGTTGGGCTTCGGACCAAGGGGTCCCAGGTTCGATTCCAGTCAAGGGCACGTCGATGTTTCTAACTCTCTGTCCCTCTTCCTTCCTCTTGGTGAAAAACCAATAAAATAAAAAAATAAAAAAGAGTGTGGGATCCACCCATATCCCTTAGGCAGGCAATTCCAATAATAGCCAATCAGCAAGGATTTACATAAAACTAAAAGGTGGAAGTTGCTTTAGCTACCATTGTCTCAAATAAATAGTGGGTGGTTGGCTCTGACCTTTCAGAGTTTCAAGGTTGAACAGCCTTCCACGTTCCTTGTCCACACCTCCCTGCTAGTGAAGACAATGGGTGGCTTAAAACAAGGATAGGGTCATTGAGTCAATAAATCCTGACAAGTCATCATTACCAGTGGAAGAGGTTTCCCACCCCCATGGTAGCATCTTTTCCATCTCCATCTAAAGGGATTGACTCTCATTGCCTAAGAACACTGGAACAACCTCACCAAAGATAGTTACCAGTCATACAATGCTGATTCTTTCAGGACCAACTCCCAATACCCCACTTTGTTTCTATAATCATAATTAGTCTCAAATCACAACAGAATACTACATATAAGGTATAAAGTGTGGCCCATGAGCAGATGTGTTACACTCCAAAGGAACTACTTGAATTTTCTAATATGTACAGACAGAAATCCAAGGACTGTGTGTAGAAATATATGTTAAAGGCATGGGATAATGGTAGGAAGATGATTAAACTGGAGTAGTCTGAATTTATCTATGTGGGCTCATTTATCAAAAATTCTGCAAATAATGTCACAGCTTGGAGATATAAGAGGGAGTCTAACACTTTGGTTGGTTGGTTGGTTGGTTGGCTGAACCATAGACCAAAAGGTGGTCTACACTGAGTCGAGTGGAAATACTGGCTCTGCCTTGGTTTCATATTAAATCATTCAAAAATTTAACAGATTGGAATGCTACAGTGGATTTGCCATTTTGAGGGGTTCCAGAAGATATACCTCTAATGAGTACTGTGAGCAATGTATTTGTGAGTGAAACCCAATATCCTTGAAGGCCTTTATAAATACTCTTTTTCTGTAGGCCAGTCCTTCCAAAGGGAACCGATTACTGGATTGGGAAACCTAATGCAATGGGAGTAATTAGCTCTCAGTGTGGCAGTAGGTATGTTTACTATATAGACAGCGGTCTCAAAGCAGCAATTAGAATTGTCTGACTCATGCAGACCTTATGATTTTGGCTAGTTGATCATGATATTTCTAGAAGTGAAATATATAAGAAGTGTCTTAGTCTGCTTGGGCCACTATAACAGAATACAATATACTGGTGTCTTAAACAACAAATATTTATTTCTCACTGTTCTGAAAGCTGGGAAGTCCAATATCAAGGTGCCCACAGATTCAGTGTCTTGTGAAAGACCTTTTCTAGTCAGTTATAAAATATCTAATATTACAAGAAAAATAAGACAATTTTTAAATAGTAAAATAAATTATTTTAGTGATTAAAATTTTGTTAGAAATTATTATAAAATACATAAGAGATATCTTAAAAAACAAATAAAATCTTTAATTTTGCTAACAAATACTTCATATAAAATACAAGTCCTTAAAAGACCTAAATATAAAAGGATTCAAAATGGAAAAAGTACAAGTACTTTATAAGCTTCAGAAGAGCTAGGTAATGTAATAGACACTGTGGAATTAAAATTTGCCCTAACTGGTTTGGCTCAGTGGATAGAGTGTCGGCCTGCTGACACAGGGGTCCTAGATTCGATTCCAGGCAAGGGCATGAACCTTGGTTGTAATCACATCCCTAGTGGGAGGTGTGCAGGAGGCAGCTGATTGATGTTTATCTTTCACTAATGTTTCTAACTTTCTATCCCTCCCCCTTCCTCTCTGTAAAAAAATCAATAAAATATATTTAAAATATAAAAAGTAAAACTTATGAGGAAATTTTGTATCAAAGAAGTTACAACTCAAGAAAATTGCCATTCTACTATTGAAAATTTTACATTAGTAGTAAAATTACATTTTAAAGTTTTATTTATGTTGAAGAATTTGAACTAAATATGAAAGGATTAGTTTTAATATATAGTCTTCCTATATTAGGTCAAATACAAATAATTATGGAATGTTAAAGGACTGATATTTTCCCTTGTTTCATTCCAGTATAGTATACATATTGAAAATATTTGTGATTGGTTTCTAAAGCAGACTTAAAATTGTCAAGAATACATTTTGAAAATGTTTCAGTCTATATGACAGATACTATGAATCATTCACAGTATTATGGAACTTTGCAGAAAAAATAGAAGACAATAAATTAAAAATATCTGTGTTATTGCTATCTCATTCTGGTTTAACATAGAATAGGTTTTTTTGTTTTGTTTTGTTTTTTAAATTACTGTACTGTTAATTCCAAGGAATGGCTGTCAACTATCCTATCTTAAAAAAAAGGAAATATGCTAATTGACTACTCTGCCCTCAAAGATGGTGACTCCCACAGCTAATAAGGATGGAATATGCTAATTGACTGCCCTGCCCTCAAAGATGGTGGCACCCACAGCCAATGAGGAGGGAATATGCTAGTTGACTACCACACCCTTAAAAATGGCAGTGCCTATAGCCACAAGATGGCAGCACCCAGTCCCCTCAGCCCTGCGAGGGCTGCAGGCACACAGCAAGGCTGGGCCTGCCTGCCTCCAGAGTCCTCTAGTCCCCTTTGCCCCCCAGCCACCCAAGCCCAACCTGAGGCACAAGCAAGCCTCAGATGGTGGCTTCCCAGACACCCAGGGATGGCCCAAGATGCAGGCAAGCTGGCTGCCCAGCTGCCCAGGGCCACCTGAGGTTCAGGTAACCAGGGCCAGCTGAGGCTTGCACTGCCAGAAGTGTGATGGGGATGTCACTTTCCCCTGATTACCAGGTTGTCTCCCACTCCTAAGGGCTCCTGGTCTGTGAGGAGGGATAGGCATGGCTGAGGGACCCCCACTCCAGTGCATGAATTTTCATGCATTGAGCCTCTAGTATAATAATCAAAGACCAAAGAATGGCAGTGTAATTTATGTTTTCTCACAGATACCAAAATGAACATGAGTGAGGTCAATTTGAAGCTCAAGTAAAGGAAAAAATTACTAGAAAGATATGAAATGTATGTTTAAATGGAAAATTTTCAAAATAAAAATAAATTATAGTTTTATGCATTTTAATAACATGAATTGACATACAAATGTTTTTCGTTGCAATTTATAGTGTTATAAACATCTGATGCAAACTTTAGAAAAATTGAAGAGTATTTTTTCCGTGATATTTGTTTTTGAAATAGGAAATACTCCTTTGAATATGATGATAAAAATACCAAGTTGACATGAGAATTAGTAATTATACTTAAGCATATAGGAGAGTTACCCAGTTGGTGTAGCTCAGTGATAGAGTATTGACCTATGAACCAAAAGGACACAGTTCAATTCCTTATCAGGGCATATGCCCAGGTTGCAGGGTCAATTCTCCAGTGTGGGGCGTGCAAGAGGCAGTCATTTTCTCTCATCATTGATGTTTCTATCGCTCTCTCTCTCTTCCTTTCTGAAATCAGTATAAATATACTAAAAAAACGAATATAGGAGAGTTGATGTACAACTTAACCAAATTTACATAATAAGTATTTGTAGAATACTTGACCCACCAACAATAAAATATACATTTATTTCAAGCATACATGGAGCATTTATTAAAATAGGCAAAATTTCAGATCATACATACAAGCACACATGCACATACACACAAAACCACTGCCGGGAAAAAAAAAAGAGAGAGAGAGAGTGGATGCTGGAATGCTAAAAGTTAAACACTACTCCAATTGCTTCACAGGAAACTATTTTTCTCAAGCAAAACAAAGTTCAAGATGAAAGTCATTATTAGGTAAAATCTAAAGACAGTTTGGACTCTGAGATCCCATCGGAGCCATGTTTATTGCAGGGACCATGCACTAATCACAAGGAAAGACATTTCTAAGACAAGAAAAATCGGCATTCAAGAGCAAGTTCAAAATGGTGGAGTAGGAAGACCCTGAACTCATCTCCTCTTATTGATACAAAATATGCAAGTACATATAAAACAGCTGTCTCTGAGAAGGACCTGCAGATGAGCAGAACAGATTTTCTATAAACATGAAAACAAAGCCACAGTGAAATGGGTAGGAGGAGTAGAGACTGTCTCCTCAAGGTGAACCCTAGCCTACCCTCCTCCCTAAGTGGTGACTCACAAGAAGGAGGCATACCACAGCCACAGACATCAATCCTGAAGAAGGAAGGTTCTGAGCCTTAGCGTGGGGACCTGTACCAGGAAGAAGAGCCCCATCACACCTAGATTTCAAAACCAGCAGGGCTTACATCTTTGAGAGGCAAAGGGTGGAAAGAAACCCAGATTGTGTTCTTTTGAGTCCCATCACAGAGGCAGCAGATTGTAAAGCACCTAGGTCCTAAGTGAAGTGATACATTCATTGTAGGGTGTGTGCTGGAGGGAGAGGCATGTGTGGGAACTCTCTCCAGAGTCAGAGTAACTGGAAGGCACCATCTCTGTCACTCTACATGAACCTTGTTAATCGTCCACCCCAGTCTGGAATTTCCCTGAGGACCCACCCAGGCTAAAAGCCCTCCAAAGGGACTTCTGCCCCGCAGCACCAGGTAGGCAGCCTCAGAAGGCTCCAGCATACAACAGTGTGTCTGCAACAGCATGGCTGGGCCTCACAGTCAGCCACACCGAAGGCTTTCCGCATACACAAGTGAGCCCACAGCATTTGGGGCCAGAATTCATAGGCAGCAGGCCAGGGATCCGAGTCACCTTCCCATGTGTCCATAGAAGTTGTGGCCCAGCCACAGCAGGAGGCCACACTAGTCTGCCAAGGGAGCATGTGCTCTCTGGAGCATCTGGCTCTAATGACATTTTAAAGTATTTTTACTGCCATAAAAATCTGTGCTCTGCACATTGATTGTTCTCTCCCTCTAACCCCTTCCCCCTCAGCCTCTGGTGGTGACTAACAGTTTTAGTGTCTCAACAGTTTTTCTTTTTCCATATGATTGGAATTATGCTCTATAACCTTTCAAATTGGTTTCTTACACTCAGTCATATGCATTTATGTCTTTTCATGGCTTGATAGCTCATTATCTCTTAGTGTTGGTTAATATTTCATTCTCTGGATATACTTATTTATTTACCCATTTGCCTACTGATCATGTTGGTTGCTTTGAAGTTTGGCACTTATGGATATTGCTGGTTTAATCATCCATGTTCAGGTTATGATATAGAGATAAGTTCTTGACTCTTTTAGTTAAATACCATGGGATATGGTTGCTGAATCATATGGCAAGAGCATGGTTACTTTTGTAAGAAAAAACAAAACTGTCTTACAAAGTGACTGTACCATTTTGCATTCCCACCAGCAAGAATGAAAGCTCCTGTTTTTCCACATCCTTGTCAGCATTTGTTGGTGTCAGTAGTTTTGGATTTTGGCCATTCTAATAGGTGTGCGGCAGTATCTTATTATTGTTTTCATTTGCATTTCCCCAAGGACATATAATGTGCAAAACATTTTCATATACTTATTTGGCATCTGTATATTCTCTTATGTATTTGTTATTATCTTGCCTAATTATTCACTGGATTGTTTGTTTTCTTATTATAGAGTTTTAAGATATTATTTTAAATTTACAGTATTAACCATTTTTAATTAGTTTTTTTTGAAAATATACTTTATTGATATTTTACGGCGAGGAAGAGAGAGGGATAGAAAGTTAGAAACATCAATCAGCTGCTTTCTGCACATCTCCTACTGAGGATGTGTCCACAACCAAGGTACACGCCTTTGACTGGAATTGAACCGGGGACCTTTCAGTTTGCAGGCCAACATTCTATCCACTGAGCCAAACCAGGTAGGGCTTAATAATTCTTTGTATATTTTAAGTAATGGTCCATTATCCGATAATGTCTTTTGCAATCATTTCTCCTGGTCTATGGCTGGTCTTCTTATTTTCTTGAAGTTATTTTTTACAGAGCAGAAATCTTTAAATTAAGTGAAGACCAATTTATCAGTTATTTTTATGTGAGCTGTTCCTTTGGTGTTGTATCTAAAAAGTCATTGTTATACCCAAGGCCATCTAAGTTTGCTCCTATGTTATCATTTAAGATTTTGATCGTTTTGTCTTTTACATTTATATCTGTGATCCATTCTGTTTATATTTATTTATTTATTTAGTTATTTTTTTTTGTGAAGTGTGTAAAGTCAATGTCTACATTCATTGGTTGGAATGTGGCTATTTATTTGATTCGATACCATTTGTTGAAAGACAATTTTTACCCCATTAACTTTTCTTTGCTCATAGTATTTCATGAAAGTGTAAAGGATTATTAGTAATTCATATATCAATTCTTAAATGTTAAGCTCCTAATATGTACCATATGCAGTACCATTATTATTATCATCACCTTCATATATGATCTCACCAATTAACATGCCAAGATAATATACTTGGAAAGTACATACTTCATTACCTATGATTAATAAACATGTGCTAACACTCTGGCATAATTTCAAAGAAGGACTAAAAAATAAAATACTTTAAAAGTTGAGTAAATTAGAAAATGGGAGTCAAGCCGTGTATCTGACATTTAAATTGTTTTTCTGATCTTAGATTTTAGAGAACCTTATAAAGATTCCATGGGTTATTGCAGAAATAGACTTAGATTCTGGATAACTTTTATAGATTAATTAGAGACCCAATGCATGAAATTCATGCACAGAGGCAGGTCCTTCAGCCTGCCTGCACCCTCTCCAATCCAGGACCCCCTCAGGGGATGTCCAACTGCTGGTTTAGGCCTGATCCCACAGGGATCGGACATCACTCTTGCAATCTGGGACTGCTGGCTCTTAACCACTCACTTGCCTGCCTGCCTAATCACCCCTAACCACCTTTGCCTGCTGGCCTGATCTCCCCTAATTGTTTTGCCCTACCAGCCTGATCACCCCTAATCACTCTGCCTGCCTGCCTGATGGCCCCTAACTGCCTCTGCCTTAGCCTCTGCCACTGTGGCTTTGTCTGGAAGGACGTCCAGAAGCCATCCAGTCTAATCAGCATATTAGTGTAGATATATTGATGTCTTAAGTTTGTACAATAAAAACATCTCTGATTTCTCCCCTATTCCCTTAAATTACATATTTACCATCCACATGCATTTCCTCCTCAAGTAAAATTCAGAACATATCAGAAAACCAACAAGTACAGTATTGACACCGAATAGTTTTGCAAAATGATTTAGTACATTAGAATCCCATTTTCTGCCCACCCTAGAAAAATTTTGTTTTAGTCTGGAAGCAAATTTATTTATATAACAAACTTAGAATACCCAGTAAACACATTTAAAATTTTTTTCCTGTAATATCTGCTGGAATAATGTCATCACTTGTCTCTGAAATTTAAAAACATTCCTGTAGACTCTGTACAAATTAATAAATGCTGAATGTGTGGATGAACAGGTGGATGAATGAATCAGTGAGTTAAACTCATAGAACTAATGAGAACCTATATGTTTTTACATGTAATAATATCTTGCTTATTTAGCATACAAAGCAGTAGATAGCTGTGCTGCACCAACGTGGCCAAGGGTGAACCCAAGTGGGGGCGATGAAAGGGTTGAGAAATAATACACAAGAGAATGAAAGCTGGGTCTCTGTGGGACACTGATGGAGAGAGACAGTGCCAATGCCCACAAGCTGTGTCTTTATTTTATAGCAGATGCCAGGAGGCAAAGGAAGGGCATGGTCAAGATGTTTACAACATTCTCCTGAGTTTTGATTCTATTCAACTACATGCACCTGATCAAGCTTTGTTTACTTGCAGCCTATATCACTTAGGCACATGGGGCCACGTGTTCGGACCATAGGTTCAAGCTTACAACTACAGATATTGGCTATAATTGTGCTGGGGGTGCCCTGCTCTCCAAGCTAGGAGGACTTGCATGTGGCCATAAAAGGATTGTGTCCTCTCCTCAGTCCAAGGCTTGAACCTGTCCAAACACTGTAGCCACACCCTACAGCAGATTGCTACATATGTACTTTGGGGTCTATAGTTAGATATTTCTTTTTACATTTTTGTAAGCTATTTTAAAAAGGGATCTCTCTGTCCTCACACGAAGCTCCTTGGGAAGCTTGATAATTTGGAAAGAAGCAATCACTTGCAAAAATAGTATCTGTGTCCTCACTAAGCAAATGCAGTTGAATTCTGTTCAGAGAAATAAGCAAGCTATTTAGATCCTTCAAATATATTTTTACATTTCTATGCATTACATTTTGGCCACCTCTTTTCTCAAGAGCTACAAAAAATATCAGAAACTCTGTAGTCATGTGTACCTAAAATGATTAAGTTAGGAAGATGTTAATATTCTTTCTCTTTCTCCCTGGAGACAATCAGTGTGCTTTCTTCAGTCTGACTTGTGCTTTGGTAGTTGTGAAAACTAAAATCATGATGCATTTTAAATAGACAGCTTTGATTTGCATAAAATATGTTATCCCAAGCACTTAAGAGAGAACTCTTACCTTTTTCTCCCTTTTCTTGTTGGAGGAAATGCCATTGTTTGGGTACAAGGGGAGAAGGAAATAATTTTTGAGTCATTATACAGCACGTCCTCCAAAATGACTGGAATGGGAATTGGGGAGAGGAGTGGAGAGAGAGAGAGAGAGAAAGAGGAGAAAGAGAGAGCAAGCGAGAGAGAATGAGAATAGACGTGATAAATAACATTTACTACTTGCCAAGAGCTTTTTACTTTATTTTAATTTTTTTATTTTATTGATTTTTTTACAGAGAGGAAGGGAGAGGGATAAAGAGTTAGAAACATCGATGAGAGAGACATCCATCAGCTGCCTCTTGCACGCCCCCTACTGGGGATGTGCTCTCAACCAAGGTACATGCCCTTGACCGGAATCAAACGTGGGACCTTTCAGTCCGCAGACCGACCCTCCATCCACTGAGCCAAACCGGTTTTGGCTTTATTTTAATTTTCAAATACAGTTTACTTTCAATATTATTTTGTATTTATTCCAGCTGTACAGCATAGTTGTTAGACGATTATATACTTGAGTGTTAACCCTGATATTTCCAGTACCCACCTGGCACTATACAGAGTTATGGCAATATTTTTGGCCATACTGTGTTGTACTTTACGTCCCCATGACAATTTTGTAACTACTGACTCGTACTTCTTAATCACTTCACCTCTTTCTCCCAGTCTTCCAAACCCTCTCCTCTCTGGCAACCATGGTACAATCTCTGTTTCTATGAGTCAGTTTCAATTTTGTTGCTTTATTTTGTTCTTTAGACTTCACATATAAGTGAAATTGCATATTTATCTTTCTTAGTCTGACTTATTTCACTCAGCATGGTACCCTGTAGGTCCACCTATGCTATCTCAAATGGTAAGGTTTCATTTTTATGGCCAAGTGATACTGTAGTGTGTATATGCAGCACTGCTTTTTAATCCACTTATTGTTTTAATTGTCCTGGAGATTTAGACAATGCTTTGATGGTCTAGAACCAAGACCAGAGGTAAATACCCTTAATTTCTATAGTTACTAGTACATACATCATAATCCAACTTGTTTTCTTTATATAATGTTACTTTTAATCAATTTACTCCTCCCTTCCTTCCTTCTTTCCTTCCTTCCTTCCTTTATTCCTTCCTTCCTTCCATCTCTCTCTCTCCTCTTTTCTCTCTCTCTCTCCTTTCTTCCTCTCCCTTTTGCTCTCTCACATCCTTACTTCTTTCTTTTATAATTCATTTTACTTGCTGTCCATAGGGTAGTCAATGTGTCCTTAATTTTACATTTGAGAAAACAATAAAGAAATACAGTGAGATTTCATTACACATTATCCTATCTAATAAAAGAGTAATATGCAAATTTACCACACCTCTGCTACACCCACAAGCCATGTCCACCAGCCAATTAGAGTGTCTACACAAATTAACCCAACCAAGATGGCTACAGCCACAGAGAGAGCAAGAGGGAGGCTTGGGTTGCCCTTGGCAATGGAGGAAGCCAAGCTTTCTACACATTCTGGATGGCCCAGGCCTCTGCTTAAGGGAACCAAGTTTCAATGGCTGCCGCCCACCAGGGAGGGAGCAGAAGGCTTGGTTTCACTCCAGGCTACAACGTTTCAATTGTAGAAGGTAAATATATTCCCAGATGCCCGGGCCTCTGCTTGGGTCACTGGGGGTGTGTGGCCAGCCTGCAAACCATTACAGGCTCCTCTCCCAGGCCACCCCATGCCCCAAGGGAACACCCACCCTGATCCTAAACACCCTACAGGGCAAACCAGCTGGCTGCCACCTTTGCAGCAGACCTCTATCCTATCTAATAAAAGAGTAATATGCAGATTAACCATTACTCCAACACATAAGATGACTGTCCCCATGTGGTCAAAAGTTCCTGCCTCCATGTGGACACAAAATGTCCAGCAGGGGAGGGAAATTGACAGGGACCAGGCCTGCAAGGGAGAGCAGTTAGGGGCAATTAGGGGAGCAATTAGGCATCAATCAGGCTGGCAGGGGAGTGGTGAGGGGGTGATCAGACTGGCAGGCAGAAGTGGTTAGGGGCAATCAGAAAGGCAAGCAGATGAGCATTTGGGAACCAGCAGTCCAGGTAGGATCAGGCCTAAATGGGCAGTCAGACATCCCTCAAGGGGTCCCAGATTGGAGAGGGAGCAGGCTGGGCTGAAGGAACATCTCCCTCATGCACAAATTTTGTGCACCAGGCTCTCGTCCTATATAATAAAAGCATAATATGCTAAGTTTCCAACCCATCAGCTGACTATTTGGTCAACTGCTCCACCAGTTATAATGATACACACTAACCACCAGGGGGCAGATGGTCTAACTGATAGGTTAGCTTGCTATTGGGGTCTAGCCAATGGGGACTGGGCAAGAGGGCCAGATATGTCCTGGAGTCCTCCAACCACACCTCCCTGGTCAGCTGGCTCCATTGGCTCCAATCTTCAGCCAGACCAAGGGACCATATCTGTGTATGAATTTGTGCTTCTAGTATTCTTATATTTTACTATACTCAAAAGTAATCTCATTAAAACAGAGTTCAGCATAGCTCTCATAATTGTGTCCCCTAATCCAACAGAGGTTCTCATTAATGTTTACTCAGACTATTTTGAAAATACTTAATTGGTTTCCAACCTCCAATCTTTTCTCTATCATACTGTATGTGTTTTTTATTCACCTGAAACTTAGTAAAAATATATATGTGTATATTTAGATTTAAAGGGTCACACTAAAATTGTCAAATTTATTAGGATTCCTTCACCAACAGGAACTATGAGAAATGTTTCTATGGCTAAGTAGCAAGTAGAGCAAGAAAATGATTTGAGAGATACAGCGTAAGCAGTTGCCTTCTTTGGGAAAGCCTCCTTGGCTGTGTATGATTGATTGTTCTTACCTTTTACTTTCTTGTTTGTCAGTGTGTGGACTCTGGCTTAGGTATTGGTTTGCTTGCTAGGCTACGCAGGTCCTAGACCCCCCTCAGGCTGGTGGCCTTCCTGTTTAATTACTTTAACAATATATATATGGGCGGGGTTACACAATTCTTTGCTTAAAATTTACATGGTTCCATGATGCTTGTAGACTAAATACACTGCATGTTTCATTAGAATGCAGATTCCTAAGACCTTTCTACAAAGATTTTATTTATTTATTTTTGGATAGTATCCATGAGTCTGCATTTTTAAAAATAAAAATAAGTTATTCTAATTTTTGCCAGTCTAATGACATTTAACTTTTCACCATTCCTATAAAGAGGCCCTATTGTTGTTCTGTGTCCTGGTCCTTCATTTAGAATATTCTGAACCAGTCTCCCAAAAAATACATGTTGAAAGACTATGACACTGTCTAGAATCAAATAACTATATCTTATCCATCCTTCCCAGATCCTCCTCCATGTTCCCTCCCATCTTCTATGATCCTGTGTTAACATGAGTCAATAGGTCTTGTTCCACATGTAGAGTATGAGCTTATTTTTGTGAGCTCTTATTAATGCTTATGTTTGTTGTAGTTGGCACAGTGACTAACATAATTCTAATACAAAAATAATTTTAAAAATAAGCAAAACATTTTTTGTTTTAAAATATTTGGTATGTAGACATGTATGAAACACTAGAAATTATTTTAGCTGTATGTAATTTCCTCATTCTTTTTAAATTATAAATTAATATTTACAGCATAAAAATCATAAAATACAGATAGGTATAAATAAAGAAATACTATAGGTATTGCAAGGCTAAAAACCAGATAAATTGCTGTCATTTATTATATATATTATAAATATGTGTTTTTCTCCATAAAAACAAGAGAGTTGTGTTCTTGAATTTGTTTTTGTTTTCTTTAAATCAATAACTTTGTTTCTAGAACAGTATTAGATTTCTAGACAAATTGAACACAAAGTACAGAAAGATACTCATCCAAACCCCTCAGCCCACCCCTGTCTTTTATTCACAAAATCTTTCTGTTATTACCATCTTTCACTGGTGTAGTACAGTGGTCAGCAAACTGTAGCTCACGAGCCACATGTGGCTCACAAGCCGCAGTTTAGCACTCTGTTGACTAATGTGTTTGCCAACCATTGACCTATACTTTCGATTCCAATAATTATAGGATGTTGTTGTTCCTTGTGATTAAGCCCCTATCCTAGTTTGCTGCTCTGTTGACTAATGAGTTTGCCGACCACTGGTGTAGTATATTTGTTAAAATTGATGAACCAACATAAAGACATTATTATTAACTAAAGTCCACAGTTTTTATTACGGTTTGTTCTTGGTTTATACTTTACTTTTTTAATCCTCACCTGAGGATATATATATTTTTTAAATTAAATTTTCAGAGAAAGTTGAAGGGATGGCGGGGAAAATAGAGAATGAAACATTGATGTGAGAGAGACACATCAACTGATTGCCTACTGCATGGTACCTGGACATGGCGAGGGAGCAATCCTGCAACCCAGGTATGTGCCCTTGAGTGGAAATTAAATCCACAACCTCTCAATGCATGATCCCATGCTCTGACCACTGAGCAAAACAGGCCAGGGTGGTTTTTACTTTTCTATGAGATTGATAAAGGTATAATATCATTCATCCACAATTGCATTATCATACAGAATAGTTTCCCTATCATAAAATTCCCCTGTGCTCCCACATCTGGCAACCACTGATTTTTTTACTCTCCATAGTTTTGCATTTTTAAAATCATATAATTGAAATCATATGGGATCTTACCTTTCCAGACTTACGCCTTCCACCTATTAATATCAATATATGTAAGGTTTCTTCATGTTTTATGTGGCTTCACAGCTCCTTTCTTTTTATTACTAAACTAGAGGCCTGGTACATGAATTCGTGCATGGGTGAGGTTGTCTGCCTGTCCCGATGGGGGCCATTAGGCCAGCAGAGGGGAGGGGATATGAGATGTTGGCCAGCCCTTCCCCTGATGGGGGAATGATTGAGGGTAGGGCTAGCCAGAGGGAGGGTCTGTGGGCAGTTGGCATATGTCCCACCCAATTCCCCAAGACCAGGAACTGAGCAGGCACCCCCAGAAAACCAGGATAGCATGTTCTTTAGCATGCTCTCGCAGTCTCCTTCCGGAGCTTCAGGGTCACAGTAGGTGAGGTGCTTCCTGGGAACTATAGTGTACTTCCTCCACAAAGGGCCCTAGGTAGATTGGGCTCTAGGTTTCAAGAAATATGCCTCCTGGTATACCTGCGCAAGGGCACCAGGTGTTTGCCCAGGTTGGCTTTATCTGTCAGTGCAGAGTGAAGGTATTGGGGAGTCAGCTGCAGCAGGAAGAGGTCATGTGCTTGTGGGCTGTGCCAGCCTGTCCTATTCATCCTAATCACTGTTAACAGGTGGAGGCAGGGCAGGGTGAGAATGAGGTGCCTGAGGCCAGCCAGGGGGAGGAGGCTTTGGTGGCTGCTGCAGCGTGAGCATGAAAGGTGGTGGCTGCAGCACAGGTGGGCGGTATGTCTTCTTTGGTGATGTGTCACTTCAGATCTTTCCACTTATTTTAAAATTCCAAAATCATGTTTTTCATCATTAATTTTATTAATGTGCATGTTTTGGGTAATATCTATTTTTTTACTGCATATAAAAAATAATGTAATTTAGAAAATTTCTTTGTTGATATTGTCCATTTTTTCCTAAATAATTTTATTATATTTTATATTTAAATTAAAGTGATATCATACAGTAGGCAAAGTGTTATTCTAAATTTTGAATAGAAAAGTAAAAACAGTAAGTTTCTTTCAGCAGCAAACATAGACAAGCATTTACAGAACTTATCTCCCAATGTACAACCATAGAGGATGGCATTCAAGTAGGTTCTGGGGATATAAGATGTATAGAAAGTTGTTATTTAATGGAAATAAATAAAACTCTTTTAGTCACTTATCTACTTACAACCGATAATGTCAACATAGACAACATACAGTAATAGGCAATTTGATTTAAAAACTACTTTATTAAAGTTGTTTTATTACTGATTTTGACAAAGTAATACTATGAATACTAGTAAATACATGAAGCAAATATATTTTTATAAAATACTGTTATTTTTGCCGCAGGGCATTTTTTACCATTACAGTTTATTTTTAATAGTTTGTATTGGTTTCAGATGTATAGCAAAGTAGTTAGACAATCATATACAAAGTGTTCCCCCTGGTATTTCCAGTACCTATCTGTCACCACACATAGGTATTATAATATTATTGACTATATTCCCTATTCTATACTGTACATACCCATGATTATTTTGTAATTACCTGAGTGTCTGAGTGTATTTTAATTTTGTTTGCTTATTTTGTTCTTTAGACTTCACATATTAAGTGGAATCATTTGTCTCTTTCTGACATTTTTTTTTTCACTGAACCTAGTACCCTCTATGTCTATCCATGCTGTCACAATGTAAGGTCCCATTTTTTTGACTGTGTAATATTCCATTGTATATCTGAACTATAGTTTCTTTATCCACTTGTCTACTAGGCTGCTCCTAAATCTTGGCTATTGTAAATAATGCTGCAATGAACATAGGGGTGCATATATTCTTCTAAATTAGTGTTTTCGTATAAATACCCACAGGTGGGATCACTGGGACATAAGGCAGTTTCACTTAATTTCTGAGGAACCTTCATGTTATTTTCCATAGTGGCTGTACAACCTGCATTCTCACCACAGGACATGAGGGTTTCCTTTTCTCCACATTCTTGCCATTCATAGGTTTAATGATAATAGCTACTCTGACTCTCAGGTGTGAGGTGAGGACATTTTAAATCTCATGCCAAGAGACAGTATAATTGGAAAAGTATAATATATATTGCAGTAGAATTTCTATATTAGAAAAAAATCCTAGATTCCTATTTTAAAATGTTAATTTAATCCACACTATAATTATAACTAATTCATTGTTCATAAATGGAGTGAATAATTCATTTTAAGGTTTAGGATTGCAGTATTCCTCACCATGAAGAGTACCAAAAGTGCTAAGTATTTTAAATAGAATTGTGCTTTATCTACTTCCTTAGCCCGGTTGTGATTCAATAAGGTGTCCCAAAAAGTTAACAGCTGTTAATTCACTTAATTTTCACTCTTTTTCAGGTTTAACGGATTTGAAATAATGGGTGAAGCCAGACTAAGTTTTGGGCAAAGAAAATTTATCCTAAAGTGCCACTAGACTTTTTTTTTTTATGGGGATATATAAAAGGTAAACTTTACAAGACAAAACTGGCAACAGTCAGCAAAATGAGGGCCCACAAATGGCAAACAAAATGATTCTTGATGCTTTCAATGCCATTGCTTTTCATTTTCATCAGTGGCTGGACCAGAATGGTCACCAGTTTGAATGTAAGCATTGACAAAAAAATATATATATATATATATATATATATATATATATATATATATATACACACACACACACACACACATACATACACATTTCTGTAGATTATTTTAAATTTTGAAAATGAGCTGTATGTTCATAAACACTGACTTTATAATTATTCAAAGTATATATACATTTTGGGGAGGAACCTGTATTTTCTATAGATTTCTGAAAAGCTCAAGAGAAAAAAATTCTACAACATGATTACAGAATTATATTTATAACAACAAAAGACAGAGAACAAACTTGACAAAGATGTATGTTTTAGTACTCTTTTGTAGATTTGCCCTAACTCAGTACAACAGAACCAGCATTGCCAAGTAAACCAAGTTCACTTATAGAAACATCATGTTCATGTTGTATTTTTCTTGTGTATTTTATGATGTAAGGCTGCTTTGTTTCTATTTTTTAACATTGAATCATATAGTCACTTTTTAAAGAAGTCCTCATTTAAAACTTGACAGCCATTTGCTAGAATACTCTAGAAACACAGTGAGTAATTAGGATGAGAGGCATTGGATATTGTAATATATGTTCCTCTGTGCTGGGCATTATGGAAAATTAGAAGTAAACATATTCTAATCCCTATCTATAAGTATCATGTACACTAGTGGTTAAATGTTTCAATAGGTAAACGATCAGTGTTATGAATTGTCATTATTAAAATACCCACTTAAAATATTAATAGGATTTGTAAAATTAACATTCCCAAATCTGACCTATTTCCATTGTCCTGTTATCCACAATTGTGTTCATGTCGATAATTGTTTTAGGATTCAGGATTCCAGTGTTCCTCTCCATTGAGCCATGGTGAGGGACACTCTTCCAGCATTTCCTTTACCATTTAAATATAAAATAATTGTGATTACAAAGGCAACCTACTGGCTACTTGAAAATACTTTTCAAGTGGATTGGGCACAATATTCCATTTTAGATTCAAAGTTTTATTATTTTCTTAATCTAACCCTTATTGGAATAGTTTTGTATTACAGTTTTCTTTTTAAAAATTTGTTGTATATTTAAATTAGATTGATAAAATTTTATTATTAACAAATTGTTTGGCTGAACTCAAAGTTATATTTAACACATTTTTCCTGATACAATTTTAAAATTTGAATTTAATAAGGCTTACATTTAGAGGTAAGCTTTTGTATATGATGCTATTAATTAACCAAAATACTATATTTATTGTTAAACAAAGGAGGAAAATCACTTTATCCCTTATAGTCACTTATTAATAATCTATTAATATAATAATTTATTAAAATATAAACAAAACATTATACTTTTTAAAATATCTGAGCAGTTGAATTTAATCATGTTATCCAAAACAGTGGTTGGCAAACTGAGGCTCATGAGCCACATGCAGCTCATGAATGGTGGTTTGCTGCTCTGTTGGCTAATGAGTTTGCTGACCACTGGTCTAAAATATTATTGATTGTGCTGAGACCAGTTTTGCTCAGTGGATAGAGCTTCGGCTTGAGGACTGAAAGGTCCCACGTTCAATTCCATTTGGGGGCATGTACCTTGCTTGTGGGCACATCTCCACTGTGGGACGTGCAGGAGGCCGCTGATCGATGTCTCTCTCTCATCGATGTTTCTACCTTTCTATCTATCTCCTTTCATCTCTGTAAAAAATCAATAAAATATATTAAAAAAAGAAACAAATTGTTATAAAAATAATAAAATATTATTGATTGTACTTGAATCTATTTGTCTTCATTGTTACTACTTAAAAAAAATCAATATCAACTTTTAAAAGTAGGGTTCAGGTAAACTGAATAATAGCTTCCCACATAATATTTCTATCCTAACCCTGAATCCTGTGAATATTACCTTATATGATAAAAGGTGGGGTTAAGTTAGGGATCATGAAATGGGGAGTTTATCTTGGTTTACCCAGTGGAACCTAATATCTTTATGAGAGAGAAGCAGAGAGAGATTTGACACACAGCAGAAGTCAATGTGGCCAGTGAATTGATTATAGTAATACTAGAGGCCTGGTGCACAACATTCAAACACAGGTAGGGTCCCTGGTCTGGTGCATGAATTCATGCATATTGAAAGGAAATTAGTTAGAAGAAATGTTGTAATATTGCTATTCACTCTTTCTCTATAATAGAATTGTCAACCAAATTCACGATTGACAATGACAGATTGAAACATATGCATGCAATTGGTGCCAGGGAGAGCTTTATATGTATAGCACATGTGCACGTCAACTTAGCCTTTTATACATATATAGAATAAACTTGTTTAATTAGATATGATTTATGATTTAGCTAAACTTTTTCCAGCCCAGTGAAGCACCCTAACTTCTCTTCCAGGTAATTGTCAGCAACATAGCAGTAAATATCAACATGAAGCAGTTTCTTATTGTAGATCACACAGGGAGAACAATGGGTAAAATATTTAATTGCAGCCGTGTTTGACTATATTCTGCACAGTGAGAAAACCTGAAGTCATTTTCAAGGTCCACCATTTCTTACTTCTTTTCAATCAGGATAAGTTTCTGAGCTTTCTAAATCTCCATTCTCTGGCTAATGAAAAGAAAATAGGATTCCACTGAGTCTCCTATTTATCTACTCCAGGACTTCTGTGAAGATCAAATGAGATGAGGCATGGGAAATGCTTCACAGACATTTGGTTGAAGTGCAAAATGTTTGAACCTGGCTATAAAGCAAGTCAAGTCCCTGGGCTGAAGAAACTTCAAGGAGGCTAGTCACTAGGGAGAGGAAGCCGGGTGTTGCTACATGACTCCCACAGCAACCATTTCTGGGCTGGGCTGGGCTGGGCTGTGGACCACCTTTGTGCCATGGTGTCTCAGGAAAGTTGTCTGTGATTTGGTGGGCTGTCACTTTGGGGTGGTGGCGGGGCCTGTGCCCCACTTGGGGAAGCCGAATGTTGCTTTGTGGACACCAGTTCCAAGTGGTATTTCTCAGTGCATGTCACGGCAGCCTCTGCATTAAGGGTCTTCCCCCTGGTGGTAAGTGCACATCATCATAACTGGTCAAATGGTTGGACACTTAGTATATTAGCCTTTTAAAAATATAGATTACTTAGTTTTTAATAGCAGGGAAAAATGAGATTTGTTAGGATGTGATGTTGAACAATTATATATTTTTGAATTTAGGAAAATAAAAAAATACATAAGTACTTAAAGTCATTCCCTTTTTGTTTTCTCTTCATGGAACTCTTCTGTATTCTGCTGTTGTTAGAAAAAGTATAGTAATAAGCATTGATTTGGTTCAAAATTCTTAGGGCCTTTCATTTTTTTCTGTTGGAAAATTCACTTGATTTGTTTATAATGAAGAGAAGAGTGAATTTGGCTTGTGTTAGTCTTCATTCCCCTATCTTTTCTTTTCACAATTCTTTTATAATTTTTTTTTTTTAAATTTTAGTTGGGATGAAAATCTTGAGGTAAGGATTAGCCATAGGGAACAAAAATTGAACCCATTCTAAAAAACTTGTGATATGGTTAAAAATACATAAGGGGGAAACGTAGCTGCCAGGAAAAGGTCACCAAAAAAAAAAAAAAAAAAAAAGAAAAAGGAAAGGCTTATCGATAAGCTCCCTCAACAAGTCTATATTTTCTCAGACTTGTGGATATAGATGTAGACCTGTCTCTCATTTTCTGCACCTGGGATAAAAATACAAAGATATTACCGAATTTTCCCAGTTCTCCTTTCTTTCTATGTCAGTTCCTATCATCCGCAATCTTGAACTTGGATTTTTCTTACGCTCTTTGAATTTACAGGGAAAGGAGAATACAATCAGGAAACCAAAGATGAAAGAGGCTTATTCAATATCTATGAGGAGAAAACAAAAATCCAGAAAGCTCTTTAAATAGATGAACCAGGTTTATACTTTAATTAATGCTATTTTCATCTTCACTTAAAGCAGCCGGGATTTATAATTAATGTTAACATGTCTTTAATAAGGAGAAAATTTCACCAAATTCTATTAGTTTTAAAACAAGATTTGGTGTAAAGGAAACTTTTCTAGAAATGTTTGATAATCACAGCTTCTTGACACATTTCTGTTACTTGTAGTCTTTGGAATTCCAATCATTTCTATTTCCTTATTTGCTTGCCTTAATTATTTCTTCAGATTGGCAGTGATTCTGAAATTCCAGCAGAGGCAGAACTCTATAGACTTTCTCAGAGAACATTAGTTTGGGTTTTATAAACTCTATTAGCATTTTTGAAATATTTCTTCTGGTTCTTCTATTCTTTTACCTATCCCACCAGTTTATGATCTTTCTCTCCCATTTTTCTGATTTTTCTCATTTAGTATTTCTTCAGACTTTCTAATTTTTTTGGAAACAGTTTTACAGTGATTTCTATTCAAGCTTGGGCCAGTCTTATACACTAAAAATTTGGCAAGTTTCAATCTGTATTGTGTTTTTACCCAGATGCAGAAAATGAGAGACTGCTTTGTCAGTATTGATATAACACTAATAATAGAAATTGTTATAACAACAATAGAACTAACTGTTGTTTGCCTTGATTTTGTAATCACCATATGCTGATAATTCTAAAAAAATATCAGTTATAAAAATTCCCCCTTGCTGGGGCACATATTGCTCAATGCTCCCTTTCCCTTGGCATACAGTTATAGGTAATTTTCATATTTTCCATATATTGTTATGAATATATTCAGAGATTTTTTTACTTATTAACCTTTAAGTTTTTACTGAGAAATTAAATACAGTAAAATTCACAACACTTAAGAGTTTAGCTTGACATGTTCTGACAACGGAATCTTTGCAACCACTATCCCATTCAAAATATAAAGCCTAATCCATTATCTGAAAATATCCCTGTATCTCATTTCAAATCAATTTAAATATTCACCCAGATCTACCAAGAAACAACCTCTTCCTGATGCTATCATTTTAAATGACTTTGCCTATTTTTAATAGCATTTAAGTGGAATAGGTCTACCTTAGCTGGTGTGGCTCAGTTGGTTGGAGTATGAACTGTACACCCAAAGGTCCTGGGTTTGATTCTAATCAGGGCACATACCTAAGTTGGAAGTTCCATTCTAGATCAGGGTGTGTACAGGAGGCAATTGATGGATGTTTGTCTCTCATATCAATCTTTCTTTCTTACTCTTGTTCTCTACTTACTCTTCAGTTATCCAAGAATTGCATGAATTGTTTTTCTCTATTGCTAGTGGGAGTGGGGTGCCTGGGGCACTGGTGGAATAAGAATTTTGGAAGCCCCCACAGGAAGATGAGATGTGGTCAAAAGTTTTATTTGCATGGAATTACAGCCCACAGGCTGCAAAGTCCCATTTCCCTTAAACCAATCTTGGAAGAAGCTCAGCTGGGGATTCAGCAGAACTAGAAGCAAAGGCAGAGTCTAGAGGCTAGAGCTCCTGTTCCCTGTGGAGCTGGGTCCAGTGTAACACCGGGCTAGTTCCAGTTTATCAGTCACATGACTGTGGGCCATGTGGGCAAGTGCAGAATGTAAGAGCACCACAAGCCAGGAGTCAGGTGATAGCAGCAAAAAGGAAGGGCAAGAGAGCAAGAGAAGAACCCCTTTGTTTCGGAGTTTATGTATTAAATCTTCCTGTGCTTGCAGTAGCAATGCCTACACACCTTCTCTGGCCAGTGCCCCGTTCCCAGGTCTGAAGGACAGGCAAGCACCCTCTCTATGCCACCTAAACTTGACTGGGCATATGTCTATTCTTTCTTTACCTAGTCCCTCCCTCAGGATCTGCAGAGAACAGACCTGGAGAGTTATAAGCTGCAGCTTCCTGGCACAAATAGCATGCCCATTTTATCCAGCCCTCCCTTTTGCTACTTTCCTGTTAATTAAGTTATTAACTGGGTTATTATCATTACCTCTCTCTCTAAAATCAATAAAAAAATCCTCATCAAGTGAGGATTTAAAAAAAAGGTAAGTCTGGCAACTTTTGCTTATCATGTTTTTAAAAACTCAATTTGTTTTTCTTTTCCTAGTTGCCAGTAATTTTATACTTTTCTTCAAATAATTCCAGCATATTTACTAATATCTATTTTTAGTTAACATCTAGATTTTGGATCTGGAATGAATGTAGTTTTTGAAGATTTACTTTGTACATCATATTTTATTCAGACAACTTAGGTCACTATTTTATTTACTAAACTAATTTTTAAGATTTTAATTGATTGATAATTATATATTTTTAAAATAATGCTATTTTCCCTTATGTTTTGCTAATTTCTTCCTGTATGCTTTAAAATTTTAGAAAATAATATTAAAGTTTGAGTTTTTTATATACAAATAAGTTTTCTTATAAGAGATATAACTAGTATCAGGTTCAATAATTGCACAGCAGAACCTCAGTCTTTAGTTTTAGTTCTGTACAATAACCATTTATACAGAATGCATAAATCTAGTTAAAAATATAAACAAACACACAAATCTGAGATATATTTTTACTGCCCACCTTGTAAGATTAAAAGTTATATTCAAGGTCACCAATGCCTTATGTACCTATGCTAGTTTATTTATATTTAGTTTAGTGTTTTGTTTTTATTGTTTGCTACTTTAAAATTCTACCCCTTATCCTGCCACTAGATAAATAAAGAAAATTTTTATTAATGTTATTTATAGAACATTTCTATTCTAAGCCCCAATGTCATATTTTAAAATGACTTTTACAGTGTGATATGTATTAAATTACAGTTTGATTTTAGTGCATTACTGAATATATTTATAACATATTGACATGTAAATATATTCAGAAATCTAAAAATTGTGATTTTCAAAGTTCTCAGAAATCTTTGTCAGTAACAATTGCTTTTGATTTATGTATTTGGCAGTGTTGAGTGTTGTTTAATATTTTTAACTATACTTTTAAATTTCCTCTATAGGATGTTGTTAGTGTTCTACCAAAAGAAAAAAAAAAGCATCATATTTTTTTAGCATTATTAAGTTTGTTAGCCAGGGATTTCCTGAGAAACAGAACCAATTAAAATGTCTCTCTCCTTTCCTTCCTCTCTCTCTGTCTCTCTCTCTGTCTCTCTCTATTTGTTGATATGTCAACATTTACGAGAAATTGGTTCAGGAAGTTATATTTACAGTCCCTAAAGCTGGGTCAGGAAGCTGGAGACTTAGGAGAGACAAAGAAGTCCCAGTTGGAAGGTTTCTGAGACCCAGGAGGAGCTGATGTTACAGTTCAACTGTGAAGGCGGGGGAAAAAGACAAAACTGATGACCTCACAGCAGGAGGGTCAGCTTTTCTGTTCTGTTCAGGCCTTTCACCAGTTGGAATGGGCCCACCCACCTTAGTGAGGGAAATCTGAATTGCTCAGTGTACTGATTCAAATGTTATTCTTACAAAAACACCAACAATAATTGACTAAATGCTTGGGTGTCCTTGGGCCCAGTTAAGCTAAAACATACAATTAATCGTTGCATTAGGTAATGTTAGATTACAAATTGAAGAGATCTCTACTCAGTCTACAGTATGATAAATATGAATTGCCCATTTGCATAGAGTGAAAGTTTCCAAAATATTTTCATAATACAAATCTCTGTTTTTAAAGGAACAATAATATAATATCTCCAATAACTGCTTTAAGCAGCAGTTTTGAATGTACTTTCTTAAATCTCAGAATAATGATCATTTAATGACCAAAAAAATTATTAGTCAAATATTCTCTATTTTTTCTTGATAAATTTCCAGAGATTTTTGTTCCTGTATTTACAATAAATCTCCCTATCTAACTGTTCTTTGTCATGATTATCCAAATAAGTCAATATCTCTTTCTAACATTCAGGATTATTTATTTTGCAACCGACAAATAGAGATAATATTGGATAGACTTCTAACCAAATAATGATTCATGAATTTGCAAACTGTTTGGAGATGGCCTTTCCCACTTGATGAATGATTTTGGTATTTTAGTGTTTCTTATTAAACACAGCTATCTGATATTTTATTATTCAGTTTGCCTTCTCTGGCTCCTTTGCTTTTTATCATAAATGACTCTAGATTAGAAAGGATCAAATGGAAATTTGATATAATCTGGTGATAATTTGGTAATATTACAAGTAAATTTTCTATCAACAAATGATTATATCTTGTGATTTCATGAGAGAGAAATGTTAGATATGAAATATGAAGGTTTAATATAACTCAAATATTTGTTCTATGAAAAAAATTTACCTTTGTAAATTCTTTTATAGACAATTATTACATAAGTATTACTGTTTGATTTATCAGTGTAGCCATATCAACTGGCTTGGTCTTTAGAGGTCTAGTTGTTAAAGCTTATTTTATTGACAGTCTTAGGTTAGGTGTTCAGTAATCTGATTAAATCATTGCTTTCAAAAATTAAACACATTTTTGATACTGCAAAATAAATCACAAGCTTTGTTTGGGATGTTTAATGTAATTACCAAGAGTATATGTGTGATTATCAATACACTAAACTGAGGTGAATGGAAAAAGAATTCTTTATATTTAATAATTTGAATTGTCAGAGAAGTTGTCATTTCTATGTTGACTAAATTATTGAATATCATTATTCTTTGATGTAAATGACTAGCCTTCAGTGGATTATCCTCAGAATCTGCACTATGTTTCTCTATGTCTAATTTTATACTTTCTTATGTAATTATACATGATTGTTTAAAAAAGTTGTCTAGAACTCAAAACTACATTTCTAATTTTGTTTCTATCACCTCTCTAGATACCTGCATTAGCACATTATTTTTAAAAGGCTACTTTAACCTTTTAGGTGTTTCCTTCAAAGTTTTTGTGTTCATTTCAGCTGATGGGCACATTTGCATATAATTAGCTATGTATATGAGGAAGTTGAATGAAACAATTGATAAGATCCCTTAGTAAAACCTTGGGAAAGATGAACAAAGAAAGTATAAAAAGAATATACTTTCTGGATAAAAATAGCAAAAATCAAGGAGGTGAGGTAAGCACTTGTATAAAATTTTGCAGTATGTGCCCTATCTGTACTTACCATGTTCAATGTTAAGTCTTTCCCACAATAATCTCTAAAAGGTATACTTTCCAACCTTCTCATTTGCTCCCACTTCACTTAAGCAGGCCTCTTTTGCTAATGGGATTACATATATTTGAACTATTTTGTAAATGAAAAGAAACTTAAAAATTATCTAGCTCAATAACATACTTTTATGTGTATTTGAAAAGGCATATTTAATATTTTATGTTTGAAAAAAATGAAAAATGCAATATGTAATACAAACTGTAAAATGAAATTCACATATCCTCTTGATAGTATAAATAATTAAAAAACACTGTTTTAAAGTGTCATAATATCAAAGTGGAAAGGACACCTTTAGATTGTTTAAATTATTCAGCGAAGTCCTTTAAGTTTTTATCATTTTTTAGTAGTTATATTTTTTTAATGTTCATTTTAATTGAATCAAATATACATACTTGCACAACTTCATAAGGTGAGCACACCCATACAACCAATACTTAGGTTAAAGAAACAGAGCATTACTGTTATCCCAGAAGTCTATATCTCTTTTTGCTAAAAATATAAGCCATTCCTCACCTCATTCTGGAAATTTCCCTAGGATCCCTTTTCCCTTACTCCTCATTCCCAGTTAAAAAATCATAGATCTGGTTTACATATAAAGAGTTTGAGGCCTCAAGAAGTTAAAGCAATTTGCCAAGAATGATGGGAGGAAAGGAGATGAAGCAAGAACAAGAAATTAGTATATACAGTGTGTGGGCAAAGTAGGATTACAGCTGTGAATATGCAAAATACTTAATACATCTTCATTTATACTAGGGTCACTTAGTTTATTATGATAGCAGACTAAACCAAAAAGAAGAGTAACATGGTTAGACTTAGGATTTTGGGAAAAGTTCCTGTGGCTGTAGTGTGGAGAACAGATTGGAGAGGATAAGAGTGGAACAGGTGATTCAGGAGGTTACCATGTAACTTCAGGTGAGAGATGATGGTTTGGACTTAGGCGGTAGCATAGTATAAATGGGGAGGAGTGAATGGATTTGAGAGATATGTGCATAGATTTGACAGAATTTGATGACTGACTGAAAGTGAAGGCAACTCACAAGTGAGGGATATCAAGCAGAAATAAAAAAAAGGAGGAAGTATAGGTTTGAAGAAATTGGATGCTGCCTGAGAAATCTTGTGAATAAGACAAAAGTCAAGTAGAGTTTGTTCCAAATCCCTTAGGTAACAGAACAGTGACCAAACCTAATCACAGGAATTCTCTATTAACCCAGAGCCTCATTCACATTTATTGTTCTTTCTGGGTCCTCTTCCACCTCCTTCTTAGGAACTCTTCAAAGGTAAGAGTATGTGTTGGAGGTGGACCCTGTAGGATGTTCCTTGAAAGCAATTGGGGAAGTGAAATCACTGGCAGCTGCAACATTTATATGAGGAAGACCAGGTTTCTGAGTGTGTTGGGATGACAGTATCTCCTGGAAACAGTGTGTGCTTTTATGTAGGCAGGTTTATTATAGTCATAAATCATGAGAGCCAGGAAGCAAAGAAGAATCCATTTCCTCAGCTCTTTTAGTCCCCTCCAGGAAGGACCATGATGATAAAAGCCTTTATATATTATGATCCTGCTAATAAAACAAATGCCAGATCATGTATTCTCTCTCACACTGAGCACTATAGAACATTTATCTCAGACTCAGCTTTAGAGAGAGATTTGTCCCCTTAATTTTGAGCACACATGGGCAGAAAGAAGCCAATTGGTAAAGTCCTTGAGTGGCAATCTTAAATGCTGTGTATTTGATAATAGAATGATTCACTTTTTTTGCAAACCTCAGGGTCACTGGCATTGACAAAGCAAAAGTTCTTAGGAAGAACTGTTACTTATGTTTTTAAAATGTCATTCCCATTTAATGTGTTCTTTATAATCTTTATAATTGATAAGAACAATAGTGGCATGGTATTTTCTCCCAGTCAAAATATATTAATGATACTCCAAAAACTAAAATAATTTGGTAACAATAATTGCCTGCATTTATCATCTATCTATTATCTATCTATCTATCTATCTATCTATCTATCTATCTATCTATCTACCTATCTATATATCATTTATCATCTATCAATCATCTATCTCTCATTTTGTGTTGTGTACAGCTCTATGAATGGGTGCCATTATAATCTCCACTTAACTGATGAGGAAAGTGAAATGCCAACAGGTTAAGTAACTTTGACAGAGCGACATAGACAAATTCATTATCCTAGACTAGCAATTTTCAACCTTTCTCATCTCATGGCACATATAAACTAATCACTAAAATTTTATAGCATACCAAAAAATATATTTTTTTGCCGATGTGAGAAAAAGTAGGTATAATTTTGATTCTTTTACACCAGATGGACATTGTCAAGTTGGCTACTGTCAGTTTTTAATTTGATAATCTATGGGGGAAAAGGTAGTGCCCCGACTAAGTAGTCAGCTACTGCATGTTTAAAAATTCTTATGGCACATCAATTGAAAATCTCTGCCCTAGACTAACCAGATACATATTCATTTATTCATTTTTTATTTTACCTAAACTGCCAGAAAGATATCAATGTAAATAAATAATTTATCTTCTGAGACATAATATATATTAAATTTTATATATAAAACATTAATTAGGTACACTCACTTAATGGCACTTCATTTCAGATCTCTGGGAAGCTTTGAAGATTTCTAAAATAATTATTTTTATTTAAATCATTTTTTATTATAGTTGACATGCGATATATATTAGTTTCAAGTTAGAAATTATATAACTGTCATCATCCTGATAAATATCACACCCCTCTGATACCATAAATAGTTATTACAATATTACTGACTATATTTCCTATTCTGTTCTTCCCATGACTGTCCAGGAACCATCAATTTATGCTTCTTAATCCTGTTACCTGTTCACCACCCAGCAGTCTGGACCCCAGCAGCCCTCTGTCTCACTCTGTTCCCACCAGCTTTTATCACCAGACATTATGAGGACTTCTCTTTCTGACACTGGAACTCTGGACTGGGGAGCCTGTTGAGGCCTGGGACCCCTTGCTCCAAGATACTTGAGTGTGGGACCAGCCTGTTCAGCCTCTCCTTCTTTCCTACCAGTTTTGATGTGGCCTCTTCTTTAAATCCCTAGTTTTAAAACTTCCATTCAGCTAGATTTTAGGCAGTTCTGAATGATGGCTGTTCCGCAGTTCAGTTGTAATTCTGATGTGGTTCTGGGAGGTTGCCAGTATTGCATTTACCTATGTTGCCATCTTGACTGGAAGTCCCATAAAATAACTTTTAATTGACTTTAGAGGAAGAGAGAAAGGGAGAGAAGGAAGGAGAGAGGGATGGATGAATGGAGGGAGGAAGAGAGAGAGAGAAGGAGAGAACCAGAGAGAGAGAGAAAAAGAGAGAGAAAAAAAGGAGAGATCAATTTGTTGTTCTACTTATTTCTACTCATTGATGTTTCTTATATGTGCCCTAACCTGATATGAACCTACAATTTTGGCATATCAGGAGGATGGTCTAACTAAGATACTCAATCAGGGCTTCTGAAATAATTTTTAATTTATATCTCTAATAAAGTATATAATTATGAATATATCTCATCAAATAAAAAGCAATATATTTGTTTTATGATATTTATTAGGTAACTGAATATAATATAAATTTTGGAATTAAATGTTCACTTTATAGAACAATGCAAATTAATATGACAATCTATATGTAGAATAGCCTACAGACATTAATACAGCAATTGTAAGGAACTTTTAATGTAAGGTAACAAACATGATATAAATTTTAGTGAAATTCTGATATTTAGTGAAAATAATACTGAGTAAAATCAATGTTATGTACAATGTCATCTTCATTATGAAAATACACAATGTATATATGTATGGGTCAGACATACAGAATTTAAATATATATATATTTTTATTGATTTTTCACAGAGAGGAAGGGAGAGGGATAGAAAGTCAGAAACATCGATGAGAGAGAGAGATCGATCAGTCGCCTCCTGCACACCCCACACTGGAGATGTGCCCGCAAGCAAGGTACATGCCCCTGACCGGAATCGAACCCCGGGACCTTTCAGTCCGCAGGCCGACGCTCTATCCACTGAGCCAAACCGGTCTCGGCCAGACATACAGAATTTAGAGGTTTGAATAGAACACTCACTATCTCAACATAAATACCATAGCGAATCTATTTTAATTTAATGTTAAATATGGGTAAAATATACTCATCTATATGGGTATGCCAAAATAAATTGAAATATGAGTAAAAAATTTTAAGTATGGGTAAACTTTTCTATCCATTTAGAGAATTCTAAACTGGCTTATCTTATTCATCTTCTCTGACATTTGTATTTCACAGCAATGATCACCCACTAACTTAAACCATATATCATTGCTACATTAATGAAGATACAGGGGAAATGAATATATTACTTAGTCTCTGTAAGAGGAGAAAAATTCTGCATATATAATTTCACACATCTGTATTAGTTATTTGGAGTTAAAGGGGGGCAGTTTACTAGTATTTAAATAATTTAAAATTAAGTTCATAATAGTTACAAAGTTACCAAGCATTTGAATATGAGTGGAATCATCCTATACTTTTTTGTGCCTAAATCATGTACAAATAAAATGCAAACAATGATGTCCAAGACCCCTATATAACCTGTAAAACACTGACAACACTTCAATCAGTTACTTAAATTCTGTTTACTACCTTGGTGGCCCAAATATAGTGCACAATTCTTAAAGGAAAGAGGTCTTACTTTTTGGAAACTCAGTCTCTATCACAGAGGGTATACTATATATATATATATATTTTTTTTTTTTTTCAAGCTTTATAAAGAAATAGAGGCCCGGTGCACAAAATTTGTGGACAAGGGTGGTGGGGGGGAGGTGTCCTTCAGCCCAGCCTGCTCCATCTCCAATCTGGGACCACTTGAGGTATGTCTGGCTGCCCATTTAGGCCCAATCCTACATGTTGGCTGCCCGTTTAGGCCCAATCCAGGTAGGACAGACATCCCTCTCACATTCCAGGACTGCTGGCTCCCAACTGCTCATCTGATTCCCTTCCTGATTGCCCCTAACCACTTCTGCCTATCAGCCTAATTACCCCTCACTAGCCTGATTGATACCTAACTGCTCCCCTGTCAGCCTATTTGCCCCTAACTGTCTACCCTGTGGGCCTGGTCCCCCATAACTGCCCTTCCCTACAGGCCCAGTCACTGCCAACTTTCCTCCTCTGCTGGCTTGATCACCCCTAACTGCCCTCCCCTGCAGGCTCTTTCACTCCCAACTGCCCTCCCTTGCAGGTCTGGTCCCTTCCTACTGCCCTCCCATCCTGGCCTGGTCACCCACAACTGCCCTCCCTTGCAGGCCTGGTCCCTGCCAACTGCCCTACCCTGCAGGCCATCTTGTGGTGCCCATTTTGTGTCCACATGGGGGAAGGAACTTGTGACCACATGGGGGCAGTCATCTTGTGTATTGGAGTGATGGTCAAACTGCATATTACTCTTTTATTAGATAGGATAGAGGCCTGGTGCATGTGTGGGGATCAGCTGGTTTGCCCTGAAGTGTGTCCTGGATCAGGGTGGGTGTTCCCTTGGGGCATGGGGTGGCCTGGGCGAGGGGCCTCTGGTGGTTTGCAGGCTAGCCATGCCCCCTAGTGACCCAAGGGGAGGCCCTGTTATCTGGGATTTATTTATCTTCTACAATTGAAACTTTGTAGCCTGGAGCAGAGTCAAGCCTTTTGCTCGCTCCCTGGTGGCAGCCATTGAAACTTTGTTGACTTAAGTGGAGGCCTGGGCCCACCAGAGTTTGCAGAATGCTTGGCTTCCTCTATTGCCACTGGCAACCCAAGCCTCCTTCCTGCTCTCTCTGTGGCAGTAGCCATCTTGGTTGGATTGATTTGCATACTCTCTCTGATTGATTTGCATACTCACTCTGATTGGCTAGTGGGTGTAGGGAGGTATGATCAATTTTCATATTACTCTTTTATTAGATAGGAGAATCCTATCTAATAAAAGGCTAATATGCAAATAAACTGAATGCAGAATGAGCACCAGGGGTCAGATGCTTAATGCAGGAGTGCTCCCTTAGGGGAGTGCAGCTCAGCCAGGCACCTGGCTTATGGCTGGTGAGCACTAAAGGTTATGGCTGGAGCCTCTCCCGCCTCTGCAGCAGCGCTAAGTATGAGTGACTGACAGCTTAGGCCAATGGGCCTTAACCATTAGTCAGATATTCCCTGAGGGCTCCTGGACTGTGAGAAGGTGCAGGCTGGGCTGAGGAACGCTCTGAGTAACCAGGCCTCTAGTTAACATATAACAGTGTGTAAATTTGAGGTGTACATGTTGATGTCATACACATGTATTTTAAACTGATTGCCAAATAAAGTTTAGCTAAATTTAAGTCAATATTGTTGCAATACAGGTCTGTAATATCACATGATTACCGTGTGTGTGTGTGTGTGTGTGTGTGTGTGTGTGTGTTAAGAACATTTCAGATCTACTCTCTTAGCAATTTTCAAGTATATCTCCCAGTAGAGCACCATGCTGTATATTAGACTTGCCAGAACTTGTTTACCTTTTAAAAGGAAAATTGTACCCTTTGAGCAATATGCCCAAGCACTGGTAAGTACCCGTCTACTCTTTGTTTCTGTGAGTGTCGCCTCTTTAGATCCCACACATCAATGTTACAACAGAGTATTGTCTGACTCTGACTAGCTTGTTCCACTTAGCATAGTATCCTCTAGATTTACCCATGTTGTCATAAATGACAGGATTTCCTTCTTTATATGGCTGAATAATATCTCATTGTGAAATAAATGTTATAGCCCCAGAAGTAGGGGGTGTTAGATCACATGGTAGTTCTATTTTTAACCTTTTGAGGAAACTTGATACCCTATTCCATAATGGCTGCACCATTTTATATTCCCACCAACAGTGCCTAGGGGTTCCTTTTCCTCCACATCCTCAGCAACACTTTTTTTTTCATTATAAGCCCTTCTGTGAGGTGTGAGATGACATTTCATTGTAATTTTGATTTGCATTTCCCTGATGTCTAGCCCCTTTTCATGTACCTGTTGGCCAGCAGTATATCTTCCTTGGAAAAGAGTCTATTTAGTTTCTTTGGATATTTTTAAACAGAATTGTTTGTTTGTTTTTGCAATTGTGCTATTTTAGTTTTTATATATTTTTGATATTGACCCTTTATTAGACATAATATTTGCAAATATTTTCTCTCATTCTGTAGTTTGCTCTTTATTTTGTCATTTCTTCTGCTGTGAAGAATCTTTTTAGTTTGATAAAACTCCAATTTTTATTTTTGCTTTTGTTGATTATGTATTTGGTGTCATATCAAAAAATTGGTTCAAGACAAATGTGAAGAATATTTTCTCTTGTGTTTTCTTTTGGGAGTTTTAGGGTTTCAGTTTTTATGTTTAAGTTTTTAATCCATTCAGAATCAATTTTTGTGTGTGGCTTACAACAATGATCAAATATTTTGCTTCTGCGTATGGTTATCCAGCATTCCCAACCATTATTGAAGAGACTATCATTTTGCAGTTGAGTATTCTTGGTTCTCTTGCCTAACATGAATTGACCATGAATAAGATTGTCTAATTCTGGGATCTTGACCTTTTTCTCTTGGTTTATGTGTATATTTTTATGCCAATATCAGACTGTATTTGTTACTCTGGCTTTGTAATGTGATTTGAAAACAGGGAATATGATGTTTCCAGCTAGGTCCTTTCTTCTCATTATTGTTTTGGATATTCTGGGAGTTTTGTATTTCCACACAAATCTTAGGCTAATTTTTTTAATATTTCTGTGAAAAAATGCTATTGAGGTTTTGAAAAGGAATACATTGACTTTACAAATATGTGGGGTAGTATGACATTTTAACAATATTAATTCCTCTCTTCTATGAACACAGGATATTTTTTCATTGTTTATGTCATTCAATTTGTTTTACAAAGGTCTTGTACTTTGCATTGTATACATCTTTCACATTCTTGCTTAAATTTGTTTCTAAATACTTTAATTTTTGATGCTGTTTTCCAGGTGTTTTGTTGTTAGTGTATAGGAATGTGACAGGTTTCTGCTTGTTGATTTTGTATGCTGCAACTTTATTGAATTGTTTTTTTTTTCCAGCTCTCTTTTGGTTTCCATTTTCAGAGTGTATCTTTTTTGCTATCTGTTCACTTTGAATTAGTAGGTACCCTTAAAGCTAAAGTGAGTCTGTTGTACTTAGCATTTTGTTGGTTCTTGTTTTTTATCTATCTACCCACTCTATGTTTTTTGATAGAAGAATTCAATCCATTTACATTTAGAGTAATTATTGATTGGTAAAGACTTACTACTGTCACCCACTTATTTCTGTTCTGGCTTTTTGTAGTTTCTTTGTTATATTATTTCTCCCTTGATGCCTTCCTTCATAAAGTGATATTTTTTGTAGTGAATCTAGCATAGATTTTTTTTTTGTGTGTGTTACTGTAAAGTTTATATAAAACATCTAATAGATATAACAGTCTATTTTACATTAATAACTTTGATTACATATAAAAACTCTACCCTTTTAAATTTGCTTAGGTATTCTTTTGTAATAGCCTCAATATGTAATTCTTAAAAAATTTAAGCAATGTGAATACACTGAAGTCTGTAATACCATGAAATATGTTTTTTGGCAGCTCAGTTTAGACCCAAATCAAGTAACAACAAAGCATTTTTGTAATAATCTTTTTTTTATAATTTAATATCGTATGTGGTCTCTGAGTTAAAATTGTGCTAAATCATAATAAAGATAAAATAATACACTATTGAAAACTCTAGAAAATAATAAAAAACTTTAAAATGCTAGATAGAAATATTTTATTTCAATGTAAAGAATATCATGTGAACCCAACTTTGTAGATTTTCTCTCCAAAGCAATGCTATAATAACACAAAACAACTTTCAATAGATAGTTTTTTTAAAGGTGAAAATTACTTGAAAGAATAACACTAGAAATATCTTGCAGTATTACCCAGAAAAGAAGTGATGAGTCAGGTTTACATTTAGTCTGCATTTTTTAAAAAGAAAGCAAAGAATAATGTTGAGGCAATTGTCTAAATAAATTTTATAAAAATAAATATTTTCTGATTATAAAAATGTGGGATTGATGCTTTGCTTTTTAACTGGTTTTATTTTTATCTCTAACATACCTGCACTACAGACACATTCTATCTTCTAGCACTCAATTATTTCTTCTCTAGACAAACTAAAGTGATACATACTAGTATAGTCAAAAGATAATGCAGGGCAGTGAATGAGGTCTATAACTGCATCCTGATATACTTATTCCTCCAATTTTGCAACAAATGTATATACTAAATGCTCATCATATGCAAAAGGCTGAGCAATATGATTTATTCTCAAAAACAAAAATAAAATCAACTTCTTTGTCTAAATGCTTAATTCTGAATTTGTTGTATATTATAGTTATGTTGGTGGGAATAACTTGGATCCTTTTTTTTCTCCACAAGGTAAATTTAAGTCACAAAATATACAAAGATATGGTAAGACGAAATATGAGAGACCCCAGAAATATAGAAATGTGAAACTGACAAAGTAGAGGTGAAATTCAGCAAGCCTAGGCCAGTATCTTGCAATAAGTTGTGGAAATTCAATAGTTGTCAGTACTGTCAAAATTATCATAACATAACAAGGGATATCATTCCTATGCTCTTCCTGAACACTGGTATGACTGAGATCTAAGCACTCTGTTCTTTGTCTCCTTATACTTGGTAAGTGGATATTGATAATTCTCCTATTTATAGAGTTGATAAAATAAGTTCTTACCAAGTACATGGTGTAGATTTGTCACTTATTAAATGTCTCTTCACTTTTGCTCTTTTAGGAGTTATGTGATGAAAAAGCCTAGGCTGTGTTTGGTGATCTTAGAGGAAAAACTTTCAACTTTTCACCATTTGGTATAATGTTACCTGTGGGTTTGTCTTACATGGCCTTTATTTTTTTGAAGTATATTTCTTCTATACCAAATTTGTTGAATATTTATTATAAAACTAGGGGCCCAGTGCACGAATCCATGCACCGTTAAAGGAACTGTGGCCCACGAGGCTTTGATGGGCACAGGAGCATGTCTCAGGCCATTCTCTCTGCCCCTGCCCAGCCCCTCCTGCCACGGCCCCCTATCCTCTGTCTGCTAGCAGCCCCTTTTCCACCGCTGCCCTGTTCTCACACACTGATGGTGTCAGACCCCCTGTCACCTGCTGACAGTGCAATGTGATCACGACCAATGCTGGGCGCTAGCAGTGGGTGCGAATGTGGCCCGCAAGAGCAGTGGGTGTGAGTAGGACTGGCATCATCAGCAGGTACAAGTGGCAGTTGCTGCCCTGATTGCCTCTCAGGAACAGGGGGAGTTGGAGAAGCCCTAAGGGGCAATCAGGGCTGGCAGCACTGGGTGTGAGAGGTGGCTGCTGGCCTCAATCTCCCCTCAGGAGCAAGAGGAGGTGGAGAAGCCCCGAGGGGTGATCAGGCCAGTCCTAGGCACCAGCAGTGGGTGCAAGTGGGGCTAGTGCTGGCATCAGGTGCAAGTGCCAGGAGAGACTGTGGCATGTGGGAGCAAATAATTTTCAGTAACCACCAGAGGCTTGCCCTGGTGACAGCGACCATGCCCTGCCTTGGTCTGGCACCCCTGCTCACCTGCTCCACCATCTCACCACAGCTGTTGCCCATCATGTTCCACACACGCCCCTGGTTGTCTGTGTACAGCATAGCAACTGGCTGTTTGGTTGTTCTGCCATTCAGTCTATTTGCATATTAGCCTTCTATTATATAAGATGATTTATACTTTGTCAAATGTTTTTTCTCTCCATTGTGATAATTGTATGATTTTTATCTTTCATTCTATTATGTGGCATATAAAATGTATAGATTTAACTATGTAAAATCAACCTTTCATCCCAGTAATAAATCTTACCTGGTAATTATGAATGATACTTTTTATTTTCTATTGAGTTCAGTTGCTAATATTTTGTTCCATATTTACTCTATATTTAGAAGGAATAACTGTCTATAATTTCTGTTTTCATAATAATCCTCATGTGTCTTTGGTGTCAGAATGATGCTAGCCTTCTAAAATAAGTTTGGGAGTATTTACTTCTCTTCAGTTTCCTGAGTTTGAGGACAAATAAGCATTAATCTTTCTTTAATTTTGTGGAAATGAACTAGTGAAACCATTGAGTCTTGAGTTTTTCTGTTTAGGAAGCATTTTGATTACTGACTCAATTTTGTTACTTCTTAATGGTCTTTTCAGATTCTCTACTTCTTTCTAATTCAGTTTGGTAATTTGTATGTGTCTAGAAAATTATTCATTTCTTGTACATTATCTAGTTTTTTGGTGTATAATAATTCATAGCTATCCTTTGTATAGTATAAGATGCAATATTTTACTCATTTGAATCTTTTTTTTTCTGTTTTTTTTGGGGTAGTCTAGCTTAAAGTTTGTTAATTTTGTTTATCTTTTCAAAACAGTAGACTTAGCCCAGCCACTGTGGGTCAGTGGTTGAGTGTCAATCTATGAACCAGGAAGTCAGAGTTACATTCTAGTCAGGGCACAGACCTGTATTGTGAGCTTGATCTTCAGTAAGCAAGAGGAGGTGGTGGAGGAGAGGCATTTAAGATACAGCCAATCCATGATTCTACTTTATCACTAATGTTTCTATCTTTCTATCCCTCTCCCTTTCTCTGAAATCAATAGGAACAAATGAACATCAATAACAAAAAGAACCCAATAGATCTTAATTTCACTTTTTTTTCTATTGATATTCTTGTGTCTATTTTATTTCTGTTCTGATCTTTGCTATTTTCTCCCAGCTATTAACTTTGAGCTTAGTTTGATCTTCTCTTTCTAGTTCCTTGAACTGCAAAGTCGGGTTTTTACTTGAGAAATTTTTGTTTTCTAATGTGGGAGCTTATCACTATAAAATTTCATTTCGTAACAACTTTTGCATCATCCCATAGCTTTTTGGGAAATAGATATTTTTAGTGATTTCAGAGAGTGAAGGATAGGGAGAGATGGAAACATCAAGGATGAGAGAGAATCATTGATTGGCTGTCTCCTGCAGCCCCACCTTCTGAGTATCAAGTCCACAACCTAGGCATATACCCTAATCTGGAATTGAACCATTACCTCTTATTTCATAGGTCAATTCTTAACCATTAAGCTACACTGGATGGACCATTCCATAGCTTTTGATATGAAGTGCTTTTATTTTTATGTTTCAATATGTATCAAATTCCTCTTTGATATCTTCTTTGACCCAATGATTATTTAGCAATGTGTTGTAAACTTTCCTCTTGTTAATTACCTCTAGTTTTATACCATTATGGTTAGAAAATATTTTGGCATGATTTTATTCTTGTTAAATTTGCAGGGACTTGTTTTGTGACCTATAATATGACCTATCCTGGAGACTGTCGCATGTGCACTTACTATTTATTCTTTTAGTGTTTGAGTTAATGTTTATATGTCTAATGTCTGCTAAGCTAATTGGTCTAATATGTAGTTTATGTCCAGTACTTCCTTTTTGATTTCTAGTAATTTTTAAAAGTGTGCTATTGAAGTTCCCTACTATTATTATACTCTCTCTTTACCCTTTCAGGTCTGTTAAAATATTTAGGTTTTCTAATTCTGGGTGCATTCCTATTTATTGATATACTAGAAGCCTAGTGCATAAAATTCTTGCACAGGGGTGTGTGTCCCTCAGCCCAGCCTGAACATCTCCCCAATCTGGGACCCCTCAAGGGATGTCCAGCTGCCTGTTTAGGCCCACTAAACAGAAGATTGGGCCTAAACGGGCAGCTGGACATTCCTTTCACAATCCAGGGAGCTGGCTCCCAATTGCTCACCTGCCTGCCTTCCTGATTGCTCCTAACCGCTTCTGATAACTACCTAACCATTTCTCTGTCAGCTTGAGTAATGCCTAACAGCTCTCCTGACAGCTGGTTTTGCCCCTAACTGCCCTCCCCTACAGGCCTGATCACCCCTAACTGCCCTCCCCTGTAGGCATGGTACCCCCAACTGCCCTTCCCTTCAGGCACATTTGCCCCCAGCTGCCCTCCCTTGCTGGCCTGATCACCCACTACTGCCCTTTTTTGCAGACCTGGTCCCTCCCATCTTGTGTCCACATAGAGGCAATCATTTTTGACCTCAAGGGGCAGCCATGTCTTGTGTTGGATCAATTTACAAATTATTATTTTATTAGATAGGATTAGACAGGATAGAGGCCTAGTACATGGGTGTCCTGGATCAGGGTAGGGGTTCCCTTGGGGCATGGAACAGCCTGGGCAAAGGGCCTGTGCTGGTTTGCAGGCTGGCCATGCCCCCCAGTGACCCAAGTGGAGGCCCTGTTATCTGGGATTTATTTATCTTTTATAATTGAAACTTTGTAGCCTTAAACGGAGGCCAAGGCAGGGCATGGGAGGCAGAAAGCTTGGTTTTCTCCATCGCCAGGGGCAACTCAAGCCTCCTTCTCTCTCCAACTTCATGGCTGCTGCCATTTTTGTTGGGATTCATTTATCTTTTATAGTTGAAACTTTGTTGCTTTAAGTGGAGGCCTGCGACTGCCAGGGTGTGTGGAAAGCTTGACTTCCTCCATTGCTGGGGAAACCCAAGCCTCCTGTTCTCTCTGGCCACAACCAGCTTGGTTGGGTTAATTTGCATACTCGCTCCGGATTGGCTGGTGGGCGTGGCTTATGGGTGTAGAGGAGGCACGGTCAATTTGCATATTACTCTTTTATTATATAGGATTCTTTTTGTTGAATTGTGCCACTATTTCGGTGGTTCTCAACCTTTTTAATACCGTGATTTTTTTAAATACAATTCCTCATGTTGTGGTGTCCCCCAACCATAAAATTATTTTCGTTGCTATTTCATAACTGTAATTTTGTTATCGTTAATGAATTGTAATGTAATTGTAATGTGAATATATGTGTTTTCCAGGCTCTTGTGAGGTGGGAGGCACTCAGGCAGCTGACTTCTCTCAAAGACCTGGAGCCACTGAGAGATTAGATGGTTACTAATGTGGGCCTGGTCTCCAGCCTGCATGGTGAGTGAGCAGAGATGAGATGAAGTGTATGTGCAATATTAACTACATAGAAGGAAAGCTGGTGCCATCTGCGTAGTCCATTTGAACTTTTTTCTATGAACCATGATCACTCCTTCTGAGTCGGGTAATGGCAGCCTCTGGTTGCAATCCTTATTCCTAGCTGGCTCTCTTTGCCAATCTGGGTGAGATATCACTGAAGTTGCACCTTTATGTAGAACTAGGAGACACTAGAGGAGCAAGTCGCTTGCCCTTTTCTGCCCTTTCTAGGAAGGGGAACTGTTAATAGCTGAGAAGTTCCTTGTGGCCCTGAAAATGCTGGCTTGGCAAATGTGATGGAGCAAGAAAATGAAGTTGTGTTTCTTCTCCTTTTGTGCAATTATTCTCATATTTTTATTCCATAGTGTTGCTAAAACTTTCAAGTGAAATCTAGAGGCCTCCTGGAACTTCATTATTCATGAGTAGCTGTCTAATCAAGATCTTTGTGGGAAAATAGGGAAATTGGGATATCCCATGTCACTACTACCACTCCCCGCCCCCCATTCCCAAATCTGAAAACAACAACAACAAAAACAACTTCTTGAGAGGAGTCTTGGCAATAACTTTTTTGTATTTGACATCTAAGGAATAAGTAAGAAAACAAAACAAAAAAATAAACAAATTGGTATACATCAAACTAGAATGTTTCTGAACAGCAAAAGAATGATGAACAAAATGAAAGGACAACCTACAAATTGGGAGAAAATAATTGCAAACCATGTATCTGGTAAGAGGTTACTATAAAAACATATAATGAGCTCATTCAAGTCAACAATAAATAGCCCAATAAAAAAAGGGCAGCCCAGCTGGTGTGGTTGAGGATGAACCACATGCTATCAACCAGGTTCAAATCCCTGTCAAGGTATGTGCCTGGGATGAGGGCTCAGTCCCAGGTTGAGGTGTGCAGGAGGCAGCCAATCAGTGATTCTCTTGCATCATTAATATTTTTATATCTCTCTCCCTCTGCATTCTTCTCTGAAATAATATATTTCAGATACAAATATATATATATATTTGCAAAGAACCTGAATAAGCAGTTTTCCAAAGAATATTCAAATAGTCAATTGGTACATGAAAAAGAGTACACCACCACCAATGATGAGGCAAATGCAAATCAAAACCACAATGAGATACCACCTCAAGCCTGTTATAATGGCTACATCCCAAAAGATAACAGGACACTATTGGTGTAAATGTAAATAGGTGAGGCCACTCTGAAAAATAACATGGAGGCTCCTCAAAAAATAAAAGTAGAGCTACCATATGATTCAGCAATTCCACATACAGTCAAACCTCACTCGGTTCTTGAACTTCTCCCATTTCAAACAATTCCATCTTGACCAAGTTATTCATGGAAAAAAAAAAGTCTAACAAAAATTCAGTTTTTGACATGGAAACCCTTTCATGCTGATATAAGAGCATGACAAAAAGCATCTCTCAAGCTATGAACAAAAGGAGAGCTGAGTCAGTTTACTGTTAAACCAGGGGTCTCATGACATTCTGCTGTGAACATTTTTATAGGTTTGTTTTTTCTTCGTTGCTTTTATTGCTGGTAAAATAGATGATTAGCACAATTTTAAAACAAAGAGTGCTAATGTTGCTAAGGGTGTGAAAGTGTTCACAAAACAAAGATCACAGGCAATCAAAAAAGTAGAAAAACTGCTGTTGATTTGGATAAAGAAAAAGCAATTAGCTGGTGACAGCATTTGGGAGGCAGTGACATGTGAAAAAGCCAAGATGCTGCACCCCTGAATGAGTGCTGAAAGTGATTCCTCTAGGGCTAGTAAGGGAGGTTTAATAAGTTTAAGAAAATAAACACTTGTTTATAGATTATACGGTACATTAGACATACATTGTACACAAGAAAAGCTAAAACTAAACCATTTAGGTGTCTGAAAAGGATTAATTCAATTTACATTATTTTTAATGGGAAAAAATGGTTTTCAAAGAAATTGCTTCTTAAACAGACTTCCAGAATGAATTAAATTCAAGAACTGAGGCTCCACTCTATATCCAAAAAAATTGAAATTATGCGTAAATGCATAACCCATGGACACAGACAGTAGTAGTGTGATGAAAGCCGGGTGGGAGAGTGTGTGTGTGGAGGGAGTCAATGAGAGAAAAAAGAGACATCTGTAATACTTTCAATAATAAAAATTTTAACAAAAGAACTCACAGAAATATCTGCACTATGAAGTTCACTTTACTATTATAATAACTAAGACATCTCAGTGTCCTAACTATCTACGGATGCATGTATGAATAAAGAAATTGTGATAATATATTACAGTAGAATGCTATTCAGCCATTTTTTTTAATCCTCACCCCAGAGTATTTTTCCATTGATTAAAAAAATTAATAGAGACTGGAAGGGGAAGAGAAAGAGATAAACATCAATGTAAGACATATTAATGGGTTATCTCCCCCATGTGCCCTGACTGGGGCCAGGATGTGCCCTTGACCAGGAATCAAACCTGTGACCCTTCAGTGATGTCCAGGCCAATGCTCTAATCACTGAGGTATACCGGCTAGGGTACAATTCAGCTGTTTTACATAATTATATTGTTATTTTTAATTATTTTGTAATTTTTTATTGTTGAAAGTATTATATATATTCCCTTTCCCCCTATTGTCATCTCCTAGCATACCCCCCAATCCCAGCATTCTCGGCCAAACCCCCACTGTCTATATCCATTGCTTATGCTTATATGCATGCAAATCCTTTGGTTGAACTCTTTTTTTATTTTTTAATTAAATCTTTATTATTCAGATTATTACATTTGTTTCTCTTTTTTCCCCTCCAAAGCACCCCTCCACTCAGCTCCCACACTTCCCTCTGCCCTTACCTCCCTCCCATTGACCTCATCCATAGGTGTATGATTTTTGTCCAGTCTCTCCCTGTATACTCCTCACCCCTTTTCCCCTGAGAATTATCAGTCCACTCCTTTTTGTGCTCCTGATTCTATTATATTCACCAGTTTATTCTGTTGATCAAATTTTCAATTCACTTAATTTTTAGATTCACTTGTTGATAGATATGTATTTGTTGCTCATAATTTTTGGGCTTTTACCTTTTTCTTCTTCCTCTTCTAAAAGAGTATCTTTCAGCATTTCATATAATACTGGTTTAGATTTGATGAACTCCTTTAGCTTTTTTTTTTTTTTTTTTTTTTTTTTTTTTTTTTTTTTTTTTTTTTTTTTTTTTTTTTTTTTTTTTTTTTTTTTTTTTTTTTTTTTTTTTTTTTTATCTGTGAAGCTCTTTATTTGCCCTTCAATTCTGAATGATAGCTTTGCTGGATAGAGTATTCTTGGTTGTAGGTTCTTGCTATTCATCACATTGAATATTTCTTGCCATTCCTGTCTGGCCTGCATAGTTTCTGTTGAGAAATCAGCTGACAATTGTATGGGTGCTTCCTTGTAAGTAATGAACTGTTTTTCTCTTGCTGCTTTTAATATTCTCTCTTTGTCTTTTGCTCTTGGTATTTTAATGATGATGTGTCTTGGTGTGGTCCTCTTTGGATTCCTTTTATATGGGGTTCTGTGTGCCTCCTGGACTTGTAAGTCTATTTCTTTTACCAGATGTGGGAAGTTTTCAGTCATTATTTGTTTAAATAGGTTTTCAGTATCTTGCTCTCTCTCTTCTTCTGACAACCCCACAATTCTGATGTTGGTACACTTGAAGCTGTTTCAGAGGCTCCTTACATTATCTCCACATTTTTGGATTCTTTTCTCTTCTTGCTTTTCCAGTTGAATGTTTTCTGCTTCTCTATATTTTAAATTTTTGACTTGATTCTTGCCTTCCTCTAATCTGCTGTTAGGACTCTGTATTTTTTATTTCAGTCAGTGTCTCTAGTTGGTCCTTTTTAATCTCCTCTAGGCTCTCGCTAATTTTATCCAACTTTTCTAGCATATTCTTGAAAAACCTTATAAGCGTGGTTTTGAACTCTATATCCAGTCTTTTTTTTTTTTCCTCCATTTCTTTTGTTTGTGATCCCTTCCCTTGTCTGGGCATTTTCACTATGCCGGGAGAACTTCTGTGTTGGATTCAGCCTTATAATACCAGACTTGCAAAACCGAAGAAGCCTCTGTTGAGCTTGGGATGGGTAGAGTCTCAGGGCTTAAGGGACCACCTTGCCTTCTAGTCGGCCCAGCCCTCAATAGCCCCTGAGTCTCACGTGACTGGGTAATTGATGGAGCGGTCCTTGTGAGTGCACACACCCAGTGCCTCTAGACTGCTGCCTTTCTGGCTCCCCTGCGCTCCAAGAACACACGAGTCTGGGTCCCCAGGGTTTCCCCTGAAACAAGGGCTTAGTGGAGTCAGAAGTGGCATAGTTGGGAGGGTCTGTCTCCCGCCCACTCGTGACAGCCAGCGGCACAATCAGCAATCTGTCCTCTGCTCAGTGCCATGCGCGACCAGATCTCTGATCTTTTGTGACTCCCCTAAATTTCAGTGCACCTCTCACTTTTCATAGTCCAAACTCCCCCCGTATGAGTTTCAGCTGGATCTGGGGTTTAGTGTTGTAAGATAGGGGTTCAATGCCTTTTAGAGTCTCCATTTCCCTCCTGCCAGAGAAAACCAGGCAGGTATTCCGTCACCCACTCTCTCCACACGCGTGTTTCTGGACCTCAGCTTTTTGCAGCTCCTCTGGGTCTCCGTGAGCCCCTCTCCCTCCCTCTAGCTGTAGAACTTCCACTCAGCCAGCTTTCTTGTGGTTCTAGATGATATCCGTTCTGTCTTTTAGTTGTAGTTTTGAAATTGTTGTGTTAGGCAGCAGTGTAGGTGTTTACCTATGTCGCCATCTTGGATTCTCTCTCCTGTTGAACTCTTTTTTTTTTT
>PVJN01007370.1:0-70138 GCA_004026805.1 Lasiurus borealis | reverse complement strand
GGTGGAGGGGGGCAGAGTAAAGAGAGTATCTAAGAAACAACTATAATAGAAAGCAGAATATTCGGGGGAAAGTAGCACGTTTCCTCCTTTTTCTTGGAGGGCGTCACTCATTCCAGTTTGACAAGGACTCGCGATGTCTTGCGTGGAGGTGGGACAAGTGTCCTCTGACTTAGCTGCCTCCATACAGTACGACCCAACGGTGCCGACAGCAAAGGCCCGACACAACACTGTCCTCCAGGACGTTCAGCGTAAAAAGGTGCTCTGACATACTGTCACTCATTTAAAATAACACCATCAAACACCCACTAAATGAATGTGATTAAGGAATTCATTCCAAGGAAACCAAATACTCCTCGTAGAAATTACACCATTAATTGAAGCTTGTTCCAATCCCCTGTTTGAGAAATTCATTTCCGGTCTGTGGCATGTGCGTGCAACAGTTCCCAGTGGCGGTACATCTTCTGCCTTGGGGTGAAGGGGTGTTTATTATTTTTACATGTTTCCAAGTTATCTAGTAACGTGTGTTATGAATAAGGTAGCTGATAAAAACTGGGAAGTGCTCTTGTGATATAACCTGAAGCATTTTTATAAAGCACCTTCTTCTAGTACATATTTGTAACTCATTCAACAAACACTGGTTGAGTGCTTATTGTGTGCGGCGTTAGGTTCAGAAAGCCTTTCCAAATGGGGTGTTTTGAAATGTTCTGAGCAGTGGTTCTCGACCTTCCTAAGGCCGCGACCCTTGCATACACTTCCTCATGTGGTGGTGACCCCCAACCATGAAATGTTGCTACTGTTATGCATCGTGATGTAAATACCTGCATTTTCCCATGGTCTTAGGCGACCCCTGTGAAAAGATCGTTCGACCCCTGAAAGGGATCGAGACCCACAGGTTGAGAACCACTGGTTCTGAGGATGGCAGCAGCGTGAGAATACATGTCAGCCCCGCCAACATGCAATGAATCTTTAGCAAAGAAACCAGCCGCAGAGATTCAGAGATGACTGGCGAACGGAGGCGGGCTCTTACATCACCAGCCATGACTTCTGCGGGGTCAGTCACAGAATCAGAAACAGCACTGGGGTGGCATGTGGGACCCGAAAATAGAGCAGATCAGGTCAGAGGGGAAAGCTGAGGCTGAGAGCAGAGGGAGGGTGGACCTGGAAAAGCTCAACCTTGAATGAGAGCTCAGGGCTAAGTGGTAAGCCATTAACAGGGAAGTCACAGGTCAGGAGCGAGTGAACACGGAAGTAGGACAGAGGAGCAGCGTGAGAATCAAGGACAATGGTCCGAAGCTTCATGGACAGTGCGTCTCCGAATTTCCCTTGTATTAGATGACTAGAGGCCCGGTGCACGAAAGTTCATGCACTGGAGCGGGGGGACCCTCAGCCCAGCCTGCCCGCCTCTCACAGTCTAGGACGCTTCAGGGGAAGGAGGCAAGCTGGTAATCAGGGGAAGGCAATGCCCCTATCACACCTCTGCTGCTGCCACTGCTGGCAGTGCAGGCCTTGGCTGCCCTGGTTACCTGAGCCTTAGGCGACCCTGGGTGGCTGAGCGGCTGCCATCCAAGGCTTGTCTGTATCTCAGACTGGCCATGGGCTGCTGGGCAGCCACCATCTGAGGCTTGCCTGTGCCTGGGGCCCGCCCTGGGAGGCTGGGGGCTGAGGAGGACTGGGGGACTCTGGAGGAAGGCGCACCTGCCACCCTGGCGGGGTTAAGGGGACTGGGCACTGCCATCCTGTGGCTGTGGGCACCACCCTCCTTGAGGGCATGGCAGTCCATTAGCATATTCCCTCCTTATTGGCTGTGGGTGCCTCCATCTTTGAGGGCATGGCAGTCCATTAGCATATTCCCTCCTTATTGGCTGTGGGCGCCTCCATCTTTGCGACTGTGTGAAGGTCAATTAGCATATTCCATATTTATTAGATAGGATGACAGAGTGGAAGGTGTATGGGTCAGAATGACCTAAAGACACAGTGTCAGCGCAGAAATTATACTCCATGTTCAGACTGGAGGAAATAAATGATAGAAACCATCCAAACAGTCACTCCTAATAGCAACCTGCTACTTCTATCTTTTAAGTATCAGTATTTTGAAATATAAATTTAGGCTATTTTTAGGTTATACCGTAGTCTTTAAAAACTAGGAAACACTCAGAGGGAAGGTGGGGTGGGGGTGGGGGGATGGGAAGTGATCAACATGGGTGATGTGCGCCTTTATACCTGACCATGGACACAGACAATAGGGGGGTGAAGGCCCCGGGGTGGCGGGGGGAGGACAGGCTGAAAGAGGCCAATGAGGGTGAAAATACGTAACACTTTCAACAATAAAGATTTTAACACATAAAAACTAGGGAACACAAAACGCTTCCATGAGGAAACTGCTTCTCTATTTTCTCCTCTGCTGCCTTCCCTCTTCCCAGTCTTCAGAAAAGCCCTGTAAGGCAGATCCAGAGGAGTCTGTCAGGAGGCAACCCCCCATGACCCACATATTTAGAGTCTCAAGTACCGTAAGACACCCAACTCCGGCAATAACCCACAGGAGGATTTATAGAGCGGCCTCTCTCAAAAAGCAACTACCTCACAGGCACACATCATTATCCCGGTCCTATTCTGTGGTGCGGACGGAGGTTACATTCACCTGTAAGTACCGCACAAAGAACACTGCAATTCAGAACCAAAGATCAGTTTCTGCTCGTTACTTTCTGTACTGACAAGGAGCTTCGTACAAATAGGACTGCAATCGTGTTTCTTCCCCTGGCACCCCAAATTGCAATGCTCTCACAGACACTCGACTGTCTGCAGCGTCCTTAAAGACTTGGGAGGAAGATGACAAGAGTGACTACAAGCAAGAGATGTGTTCCGTGCTTTTTATAAAGAGTGTTAGCGACGGCACGGCAGCAGGATACACGGGACCTTTGTCCAGCACCCTCAGCACTTAAACCCGGCGAAGAAAGTCCAATTATCAAAGAAAGTGTGTTTACAGAGGCACCGAGGTGGAAAGGTGAGCCGGCTGACTGCATAGGCTCGGGAAAGGAGTTACAGAGGCACAGTTAGGGTCCAGCAAGGCAGAGAGGACACGCCCGAGGGAAGGCGAGGGAGAGAAGCATGGCTGAGCTCCAGAGAAGGAAGAGGCTGGGCAAAGGCAGAATCAGGGGCATAGCTCAAGAGAAAGGGCGGAGAGTCCTTTGTCTGGAGGTTCTGTTCACTTCCCAAAGGTGGAGAGCCCACCACAATTCCTAGGAGAGGGTCTCAATAGAATCCTCCCTGTCATCCTATCTAACAAAGAGGGAATATGCTAATTGACCCTCACGCAGTTGCAAAGATGGTGGCGCCCACAGCCAACAAGGAGGGAATGTGCTAATGTACTGCCCTGCCCTCAAAGATGGCAGCACCCACAGCTGGGTCCAGGGTCCTGCTCTTCACTGATTGGACAACACCAAGGCAGGGCATCCTTAGTCAATCAGCTGGTCCTGATGTCAGCCAGCCACGAGGCCAGCCCTGCCTGGCCTTGCTGCTGGGCCTGCAACACAAGTGAGGCCTAGGTGTCACCCTCTGAGGGGATCTACCCTCTAAGGGGGTTAACCACGTGACCAGTGATATACCAGGGGAGGAAAGTCACCCTGAGCAGCTGGGTGGGGTGGGATGCTACTCCAGTTTTGCCCATGGTTAAGCCTACTGTCACCTACTTGGCCTACTGTCACCGCTCCTCCTCAGGCCTAACTGCCCGCTACACGAGGACAGGGACAGTATCTGCTCTGTGAGTACGATGGCCTTTTTAAGCCTGGACTGATGGATAAGGTGAGGAGGGACAGGCCTACTGTCACTGTTACAAGATATGCCCACTTAAAAACTAGAAACCTTTCCTAGTGCCATCTTCCCGTTTCTATCTGAGTGACAACCACACTCCATTCTGACATTAAACTAATTATAATCTTTAAAAAACAAGCAGGGACAGGGAACTTGAGAAGACATCTACAGGTAAGACTTCCAAGCCAGGCTAATTACCAGGCACCCCTGGGAGCTTGCAGAAACGACAGAAATAAAGAGAACAAATCGCTGCGCTCCACCCCCAGGGAACAGGGTGCATACACCTGGGGTGTGGCTCCCACTTTTTGCTTGTCAAAGGACTCGCCAGGCTATTCTTCAAATCAGCCAGGATGAGAAACTACAGACCTAGTCCATTCTTCCCACACAGGAAAGATTCCCTCCACATAAGTTACCCCCGAAGAGATAAAAACTCCCTCTTGTAAACAAAGAGGAAATTTCCCAGTTTTCAATATAAAATCTATTTACCCTGTAAAGCCAAACTAGAAATAATCTATAATCTAGATCTATTTAAATTGTTATCCTTAGATTAAGATTTCATTTCGGGAGGTATTAAAATTATGCACACGTTCTCTCTTTTGCTGTTGTTTTTGCGCTTATGCATTTTGAAAAGCATAAATAGCAAAGTCCAAAGGTAACATCCATCATCCCCAAACAGCATGTGTTGGCTTATTTTTATATTTGCCTCAGATATTCTTTATTATTAGTTTGTTGTGAGAAATAAAATTTTGGAGGAAATGTTGTTTCCTCTGTTTTCCTCAGCAGTTGTGTTCTAAACACCTTTTCTCCTTCAACAAGATAAACACACGGACAGATCTGCTATATAAATAGTTTATGATTTTATGTTCACCCCCACATCTGGACCCATTAATAATATACACATCTTGGTTATTTTTTAAAGTTTACATGAATAATATCATACTGTATTTAATATTCTGAAACTTGCTTTTTTCTTTTGACATTGCATTCATTCCTTTTCAATATTGTATGAACATTCTGTCATGTAAACATACCACCGCAATATATCTATCCACTCCCCTACTCATAGATACCCGGATTTTTAAAAAAATTGTTTACCCACACAAAAAATGCTGTGAGGGCAATCACATATTTCCTTCTTCATGCATATGTACCAGGATTTCTCTAGTTTATGAGCTTAACTGGAGGGCGTATGTATGGCTTTTTCAGATTTTCTAGTTAGTGTCAAATTGTCCTCCAAAGCACTGATTACGACTTAATTAGCAGCGTATGGCAGTGTTCAGTTTCCCCCATCTTTGCCAACGCTGACATGGAGAGTCCCTTACAAACTGTGTGAACCTGATTATATTTCAGTGCGGTTTTAATGGCGATCCGCTGACACCCCAATTACTTGTGACACTGAGCATACTAGTATTTTTATGTTTATCATGCATTTAACTCCTCAACACATTTATCTTCTGAGCAAAAGCACTCCCTTAGAGAAATGTCTTGACCCGACAATTTTCTACCTCTCTCTCCATTTTCACTACCGATTTGCTCAGTGATGTGCATTTATTATTAACAATCATAAGTTCATTCAGAGTAGGAATTTATCATGATAAAAGAATTCTCAAAACAACGAAATGAAAATGTCAAGTCACTTCAACGTAGGCTATAAATATTTATTGGTCGCCTACTCACAGTCTGTATAGTATCATGGTAAATTGTTCTGTCTTTGGAACTGAACTTCAAGGTTTCAAATCCCAGCTCCACTATTTTATAGTTGAATAACCAAGGAAAATTCGTTAGCCTTTCTGAGCCACAGTAGCCACATATATAAAGTGGAGGTACCAGTAGTACCAACCCATTGTTTATTATCTGATATAACGTTATCAGATAATAAACATAAAGCATTGAGCCCAGGTTTCAGCACATAACATTCAATATTACTTATTATTATTGTTGTGCAGATATCACTATAGGTCATGGTCACGTGTTCTGTATCCCAGCATGTAGACTGTAGATGGAGATGAACACAAAGATATCTCATTAGCCAGTGCTCAAGGGACTGCAAATGGAATGGAGAGGAAGGAGGACTAGCCACAAAACTAAGACCAGTATTGATGCACTGTTTGCACTGATTCACCCTCCATACTTACAACTTATCAGAAACATCAAAACTATTGCCCTCAAATCATACCAATCACAAGGAAGAGGAGGTAGAGGAAGAAAATGAGGAGGAGGGAGAGAAGGAGGAGGAGGGGGAGAAAGAGGAGGAAGAGAAGAGGGAGAAAAGCGAAAGGGAAGGGGGGAAGGAAGAAGCAAAAAAGAATAGACTCTGGAACTATCCTAAACATTTTATACGTGTGAACTATATAATATAGTTACCTAACGATATAACAATATAATCCTCAAATCCACACAGACAATCCTGGGTCAAGAGGTGACAGAGAATTGAAACAGCTAGACCACGGTCGCACAGCTAGCAGTGATACAGCTGGAATTGAATCCTGGCAATGTGGCTTCAGCAATCGTGTTCTTACCCCCAGTCCAGCGCTGTCAGGATGGAGGTCAATGCCAGCAGCAGGCGGGACTAGTTCACCATTTCCATCGCTGCTCGCTACCGGACATGTTGCTGGAGTTTCCTTACCCCGTGTGATTTACCCTAATCTTTCTAACAGCTCATAAATACATCCCCATTTACAGCTGAAGAAACTGAAGCAGCGGTTCTCAACCTTCCTAAGGCCGCATCCCTTTAAGACAGCTCCTCATGTGATGGTGACCCCCAACCATAAAATGATTTCCGTTGCTACTTCATCGCTGTCATCTTGCTGCTGTCATGAACTGTAATGTAAATATCTGATATTCAGGATGTATTTTCATTGTTACAAATTGAACATAACTAAAGCATAGGGATTCATCACAAAAACAATATGTAATTATAGTGTGAAATATTTATTTCTAATGACAAATAAATGAAATTTTGTCTTGAATCGTGGTGTCGCATGGGCAACAGTCTTCATAGGACAACATTAAACTACATTGTTACACTTTGCTACACCGAGGAGCGGTTTGTTGGTTCCTAAGACCATGGGAAACAGGTGTTTTCCAGTAGTCTTAGGCGACCCCTGTGAAAGGGTCATTCGACCCCCAAAGGGTCGCGACCCACAGGTTGAGAACCGCTGAACTAGAAGATGGTAAGTTGCTTTCCCAGAATCGCCCAGGTGAACAGGAGAGCCAGACTGTACCCCAGGCCTGTCTGGATCTGACAGTCAGGCTTCCTTCCCGCTGTAATGCGGCTTCATTGTTGACCAAGGACTTTCCCAGCACATCGATGACTCCATCGTACCTCTATGGCATGTCTCCCCGCAGACCAACAATACCTATCTGTCCTCTTCCCTTTTGTTTACTGTCTCATCCTGGCACCCTCTGCATGCTTCCCACGTGATTTCCATATTTAGCCACAGAATCGGCGGAGAGCACGGAGCGGCTCTGACGATCGTGAGTACCTCACGGGCCAGGTGCCAAGCGCTTCCTGCGTTCTGAACGTCCTGCGCATTTTAATGCCGTAATTGCCGCTTCCAGAACAGAACCGCTGCTTTGATTCATCGTTAATGTGCTTCCCACACTGACCGACAGGCCTCCTTCCCTGCTGCCCTTCGTTCAGACCCCCGACTATTTGCATAATTGCTGTAAAAATATCCTAACAGTTTCCACTGCTTCTGAAGTCTGTGCAGCTGTTGTCTACTCTTAATTAGCTTATTTTAGAATTTTAAAAAATTGCTGATAGTACAGTATTTCAAAAGCATTCCTTACTAGATTTATCCAAGAGGAATGTTTATAAAATAAGGGAAGTTTTACATAAATTCTAGTGTCATTTATCACTACCCATAGGTATAATTTAAGGGTACATACACTCTTTCTAAAATGTGTTCATTCTAATGACACCTCACTCAACTACTTCTTAGAAGTGTGAGTGTTTGTATATATGTATTTATTCCCATGTGTATAAATTGATGTAGTAGGACTTGAAGAAGCTGGAACAGTCTAAACAACTTTCAAACTTCAGCCTCTTAATGTCTTAAATCTGCCAATGGAAGAAGTGTCTTACTTTGTTGGAAACCACCACCATAGGCCTTTTCATTTTGCAAAGATAAGGCAAAGTTTCACATTTTTATTGAGGCAGACCCTCACTGCAGTGTAATCTGAGACAATAAATATTCTGGATAGTCATAACCTAAGACTACAGACATTGATACTATGCTGGAAAAGTGTTGTTTTTCTCTCTGTGGATTTAGACTTTCCTGTACTTGTTCATAGATACTCTTTTTTAAAAATATTTTATTGAGTTTTTACAGAGAGGAAGGGAGAGGGATAGCGAGTTAGAAACATTGATGAGAGAGAGATATATATCAGCTGCCTCCTGCGTGCCCCCCCACTGGGGATATGCCTGCAACCCAGGTACATGCCCTTGACTGGAATCAAACCTGGGACCTTTCAGTCCACAGGCCGATGCTCTATCCACTGAGCCAAACCGGCTTTGGCTATAGATACTCTTTTTATCCAAGTATTTAGCACCAGAGAAATTATAAGTAGGACCCTAGGGACTGGGGGTGGGCATGCATGTAGATTCCTGGGCTCACAGTGCGGATGGGATATGCCTGATCTGTGCTCGATGCGGCTCCTCACGGACACTCCGTCGGTAACCCACCAGTCCTGCAGGTTACCAGCCCAGCAGTGGGGATGATCTGAGGACCCTTAGTTCATTCTGATGAGGGTCCAGAGTAAGTCCATGCCCCTCTCATTAGGAATGCTGTTTACTTTTAAGGAGGTGAATTTATCTACTGTCAATCATGCCTTTTCTACCTACCCCCAGTCACCGCCTCCACCCTCTGGTGCCACCCCGTCTCGTGGCATTAAGTACAATGTACACTGAAAGCTTCTAAGTGTTTTACCTTCGGTTCAAACCCTCTCCTTAAATGCCAGATTTGTAAATCCAGTTGCCCACTCCCATCCCAAACTCGGCAAATGTCTAAAACTGAGCTCTTCATTATCTGAGCAAACTTACTCCTCCTTCAGTCTCGTACTTTTCAGTCCCAGACAACTCTGTTCCTCGGTTGTAATTCAAAGCCCGTGGAGACAGCTTGGATTTATTTTGTCCATCACACATAATACCTGGCACATCTCTCAGTGCTACATGGGGAGGGGTTGTGTAGAGGAAAGAGAGACATCTTTAATAGTGATCAATGATTACCACACTGATTGCCACCCCCACCCAGTCCAATACACCAGAATCTCGCCTTTGGGTTATTCCAATAGCCTTCTCATTGGTCTCCTTGCTCTGCCCTACACTGCCCCCTGCAGGCAATCCTCAACACGCAGCCTGATGACTCTCATTCAGTGTTAATTCTCTACTCCCAGTCCCCCCCTTACTCAGAGCGCCTGACAATCACTCACAGGGTCCAATGGGATTGATTCTCTTTATCTCCCCCATCCCACCCCACCATGGCCTCCCTACATCTCTGACTTCACCTCCTAAGATCCCCCACTTTCCACGTCATGACAGACATACTGGCTTTCTTGCTGTTCCTCACTCCGATCAGAACTTCCCCCAGCTCAGGGCCTTTGTCCCTGTTGATGTTCTTCCTCTAAAGCAGCGGTTCTCAACCTTCCTAATGCCGCGACCCTTTAACACAGCTCCTCATGTGGTGGTGACCCCCAACCATAAAATTATTTTCGTAATTAGTTATGAAGTAGCAACGAAAATAATTTTATGGTTGGGGGTCACCACCACATGTGGAGCTGTATGAAAGGGTTACGGCATGAGGAAGGTTGAGAACCACTGCTCTGAAGGAAGAACTTGCGCTCTCATTTTCCCAGATCTTTCTAGATGTCTCCTGCTCAGTAAGGACTTTCCTAACCACTCTTTAAACTGTATTTTCAAATACGTTTAAAAATACAACCTTTCGGTGCACGGGATGATGCTCCAACCAACTGAGTTATCGGGCAAGGGATACTTTAAGTTGTGTTTTAAAATAAATCATGTCAACATTCTTCATGCCTCCCCCTGCTTTCATCGTATAACTGCATCTGTATTAATAGCTTATCATTGTATAATAGCATCTTTATTAGTCCTTAAACATTTTTTTAAATATATTTTATTGATTTTTCACAGAGAGGAAGGGAAAGGGATAGAAAGCCAGAAACATAGATGAGAGAGAGACATCGATCAGCCGCCTCCTGCATGCCCCTACTGGGCATGTGCCCACAACCAATGTACATGCCCTTGACTGGAATCAAACCTGGGACCTTTCAGTCCCCAGGCCAACATTCTATCCACTGAGCCTAACCGGTTTTGGCCCTTAAATGTTTTTGTTCACTGTCTGACTACTCCCTCTAGAATGTAAACACTGTAAGAGCAGGCATATGAAGTATTTTTTTAACCACTGATTTCCCAAGACTCAGTACATAACTGTTCAATAAATATTTGTTGGGTTGATAATTGGATGACTCCTGGGGGAAAAAAAAAAGAATCTGAGAAGGGAGATGCAGAGGTGTCTTCCAGATCATTCGGGGGCTTGGTACCACTCCGATCTGTGGACACGGTGTAGTAGGGGAAGTGGGCTGAACTTAGCTGTCTCTCTTCTTCAAAACGGGAATAGAAATAATTACCTGTAGGACTTGAGTCAGAGTTTTTCCTTGAAATACGGCTAAGAGATATGATTAGGTATAAATAACAGAATACTATTCATACTTAAGACTGAAGTTAATAAAAGCTCTATCAACATTTCTATCCACTCATAAAAATGAGTCATCTTTATTTCCTTATAATTTAGTTACCAATTAACCCAGGTTGATTCATATTATGAATTTTCTAAAAACTGAATTGGATTCAATTCAACTTACTCTCACCATAGCCATCTTTCCCATTATCCTACATTATTTTCCAAGATAATGAAAGATAGGTGATGGGAAGGGTTTACTTATGGTACCAGCTAGGGTGAAATAACTGTCAAGAAAAATGTAAGAGGGCACAAAACAAAGCCTTCAGCTCTCAAATGCCATCTTCCTAACAGTCATGCCAGTTTGACTACATTACTCCATAGGTTTTACACGCAAACAGTGCCAGCAACATATGGGGCGTGGATGATTTCTCCCACAACTTTGCGAGCGGCTCCCCTCTGATCTCCCGAAGTTAATCACCACAAAAAGCAGTCCAGTCTATTCCCCTGAAAAGCCTGAAGCCATTTGCTCAGCACACACACCGCTAAGGCAGAGAAAAGGCAAGGAGCATTGAGGGCAACGCGAAAGGATTTCCAAACACGTAAAAGAATGGGTACAGAATTCAAACCACCATGGTAAGGACTGACGGTTCATCCTAACCTATGATCCTGGAGACATATTGCCAGCGATAAGGGAGAATTAAGAAATTGGAGTTTTAGGGAAACAGATCCTGATTCATTCCACTGTGCTGAATTAGTATCTGTGATTGGAAAGTGCTCTCATCCCGGGAACCTACGAGGATAACCATGGGCTTGAACTCTACCTGTATTTTGCTGTCTCACAGGTCCAACTTATGATAAAGTGATGGTCATGCTTCTCTGTTAGCATCTACTTGTAACACTCGTCCTCTTGGGCATTCACTTCCTATGAACTCTTCCTGCTTCCAGAGACAGCGAGCCAACCACTTAGAGGAGCTGGCTCTGCTTCAGCAAAATCATAACTCAAGCAAAATTTCACTCCCGTGGGGATATCTGTCCATCGGACACACACACCGCAAAGAACATTCTCTGCTCGGAGGTGGACAGACACACAGCCATGGTCCTCCTTCCTTTCCCTGGGGCGGTTCGCAGTTTCAGTAAGCCGAACGCCTGCCAGGGGGCAGCAGAATGTAATGCTTCCATCCCCAGGGGCTGGGCAGGGTTTTATGAAAGCTGCACGCATATTGGGATAATGAACTCAGAACTCAAGCTCCGGTCAGCTGCCCCGCATTCAGAAGTGAAGCTTTGTCTGAGGTTCCTTAAGAAATCAGAGCAAGGACTGGAGCAAACTAAAACGGTATTTTGAGACCTCAGAATCAGAGGGAGATTCTAACAGGTTGATGGGAGTTGTTACATCATCCGCTGCCTAATTTTGTCCTTCATAGTTTCCCCAAGTTTTCTTTCTCTCTTGGACCATTTATGGACAGTGGTACTGCTTTTTACAAGCAAAGCAAGATACTTAAAATGTTTAAAGAATGCATGGCTGTTCTTCAAAACGATGACTCATCGTGAAAGAAGTTGAGAATTATTATTTTTGTTGCTTATGTTAGAAAAATATACTTCCATAATAAGCGGTAGCAAAAAATATGGTAGCAAATGATTTCTGAATATGACTTTAAGTATGTATGAACTCAGAATTGCACTGTGGCAGGAAGAGGCGTGGAGGGAAAAAGCCATATTGAATCCCTCTGAAATCTTATTTTAAGTTGGAAAAATATTTATTCAGAATCCCCGGCAGGGTGCCTTTCAGAACATGGTTGGCCTGCAGGTGTATTGTCTTGTGTAAGTAATGGGCTCAGAAAGGTACCTGGCCTGGTCCTTCAGAGAACCCCACTCGTCACAGCTCATGTCCCAGATTTTGTAAAGCGGGCCTTCAGACTTACCCCTTTTTAGGTAATTAATTTTAATCTGCTTGAAAGCCCTGTTTATTTTGTTTACAATGTTCTGCCCTGAGTAATGAATGCCCTTCAATAAAATGGTTTCTAGGGACTTTTGATCAAAGACACTTCCACCAAAATAAAAGCCATAAAACCACAGATAAAAAAAGAAAGGGAGAATAACCAGAAGAGAATTCTGGAAGCCAGAAAACAGATGGACATGGGCAACGGCTTGGAAGGCCTGAGAAAGAGGGATTCCGTGGCGGAAGTGTGCAGTAGAGGACACAGCTGCAGAACTTCCAGAAGCAGATGGCGGGGCGGGTGAAGATGTGGCTGAAAGGCAGGAGGTCGTTCAGATGCCGTTGTGGGGAGCAATGAGACTCTCAGGTCCCCGCCATGACTGCGCAGCTGGGCAGCACCTCTGCCCCCTTCCCCTACCCCACAAAACCACTGGAAGGCTACATCCGTGGGAAAAGATAAAATAGAATCCTGTGACGGAGAGAGGTTTCTGTAATCCTGAGGCAGGTAACGAACGCCTTCCCCAAACGCAGGAGCATCACACACTCATTTACAGCTACACCTCCTGCTTCTCACCCTGACTGGCTCGGTCCGGCAATCATCCCGGAGGCTCTCCAATGCAGGTGTGGACAGATGGTGGCTGGGCCGGAGCATCTGGAGGCATGAATGCGCTGGAGGTCCAGGATGAAGCCTTCATTCACAAGCCTGGCTCTCCAGTTAGGATGCTTGGAACAACCAGAGCAGTGGTTCTCAATCTTCCTAAGGCCACGACCCTTGCATACAGTTCCTCATGGGGTGGTGACCCCCAACCATGACATGTTGCTACTGTGATGCATCGTGATGTAAATATCTGCATTTTCCGATGGTCTTAGGCGACCCCTGTGAAAGGGTCGTTCGACCCCCAAAGGGTCGCGACCCACAGGTTGAGAACCACTGAACTAGAGGATGAGCAGATGTTTTCCTTGCCACACGCCTCTCCAAGGCGCTGGTTTCTCTTCAGCATATCTTGGCCGGCTCCGACTGGTTGAAATGATTCCACAGAGGTTCTGAGAACCGCCGGTAAAAGAGTCAAAGAGTCTGAGATATAGAATTGCAAGTCGTGCCCCATCCTTTCTGCCACTTCTATTGCTCAAAAGAGTCTCCCAAAGCCAGACCAGATGCAACCCAATGAACTCTACAAGAACATGAAGACCAGAGCAGTTCATTGGGGATGGGGCCATTTTAGAGACTCGCCACCACAAGAGGACAGATACCAGGAACAGTTGAGGTTCAGAAGATACTAAAAGAGAGAAATTAAATGAAATACGAAATATTTCCTCCCCTTCTTCACTGAACCTTCAGAAGGTCTCAGGAAACCAAGCTTTAAAGCACTCCACTTCATTTCTAAAACATGACATGGACCACTAAAGCACACACATCATGCATCCGTTCAGCTTTTTACGCCCTGCTCCTAAGTGGGAACAGACAGTGAAGGAGCATCGGTAAGAACACACCAGCCCAGGCACCATGACTCAGGGGTTGAGCGTCAGAGGTTGCAGGCTCAGTCTGCAGTGTGGAGCATGCAGGAGGCAGCCAATCAATGATTCTCTCTCATCATTCTCTCTCGCCTTCTCCCTTGCTCCCTGAAATTAATTTTAAAAATATTTTTAAAATATACCAAACAAAAAAAGCAAGTTAATAAACAAACAACTGTGGATAAAAAAAAAAAAACTCAAATCATACCTTTTGCTGTCATCAGAAAGAAAAAGGAATAGAGTAAAATCTTGAAACAAAAGCAGAAGGTTATAAAAAGTAATATTCAGAGCATAACAAAGAGCTCTTCAAAATTATCCGAACAACAGAGACAATGTGCGGATGGTTGGGGTATTGTAAGTTTTTATATGATGGGGAAATATGAAAAATTAAATAAAAATATTGAAAGATACAAACATTAAAATAAAGACATACTAACAGGGAAAATGTTAATATAATTATAGGATGATTTCACAAGTTTTATGATACAAATGAACAGATGTTCATGAGAGAACAGAACTAAAAACAGACAGGAAATTTTTCAAAGAAACAATTCAAGAAAATGTCTCAGAACAAAAAGAACTGACTTTCTCATTCAAAGAGGCTGTTATGACCCTCACTGGTTTGGCTCAGTGGATAGAGCATTGGCCTGCGGACTGAAAGATCCCAGGTTCGATTCCAGTCAAGGGCATGTACCTTGGTTGCAGGCTCAACCCCAGTAGGTGGTGTGCTGGAGGCAGCTGATCAATGTTTCTCTCTCATCAATGTTTCTAACTCTCTCCCACTCTCTCTTCTTCTGTAATAAATCAATTTTTTTAAAAAAGAGACTGTTATGGGCTGAACTGTGTTCCCCCAATTGTGGTCCTAATCCCCAATATTTCAAAATGTGACTATCTGAAATAGGGTCTTTGCAGGCATAACCAAGTTCAGATGATGTGAGTAGGGTGGGCCAAATCCACTAAGATCGGTGTCCCCACAGAAAGGGGGATTTGGACACAGGTACATGTGCACACGAGGAGAAGGCCATCTGAAGATGACTGTGGATCCGTGGGTGAATGAATCATCTAGAAGCCTAGGAATGTCCCAGATTCCCAGTAAACCCCCGGAAGTTACACGAGACACATAAAGCTTCCCCTTCACAGCTCTGCTGACAGTTTAACCTCAGACTTGTTACTACAGGACCGTGAAACAAGAAATTTCTGTGGTTTAAGGCCTCAACTTTGTCATATTTTGTCATGGATGACCTAGAAGACTAACATGGGGCATACTAAGTAGCCAGGACACAGCTGAAATAGATCCACAGCACAGCACACGCCCGAGATTGCGGAAACTTGAATAAGATGCTAAGAGCTTCCGGGGAGAGAAGTGTAAATGACTAAACTACAAATTAAAAGTTAGGACAGAATAAAGACATGTCAAACACTTCATGTCTAAAACATGACAAGGACCACCAAAATACTGGAGCAAACCAAGAGGAAGATGTGGGATTAAGGAAGCAGAACGCAGCATAAGAGACAAATGGAGATTGTTGCCGAGAGAGAATCTAATTTGTTTGAGGAAATTTATACTTATGCACAGGATAGGAGATGAATGAATAATCATTCATAGAAGAAGAATGCCTCAAGGAAATAACAGAAGGTCGTGCAAGAAAGAAAATAAAACAGTACTAGATTACAGTTGTCAATATAATTTTTAGAGCCACGTCAATGTAAATATTGCATATTGATTTTGAATTTTTATTTTTTTATTGTGTTACAAGTGTACATATCTTCCCATTGCCCCCCCCCCATTCCCATGCAAGCCCTAACCTCCAGTGTCTTGTGTCCATTGGTTGTGCTTATATGCATTGCATACTGCTTTAAATAAAAAATACAAATAATTGGGGAGGACAAGAGAGATGGTTGAAAATATGTGTGGTAGCGGCCACAGAGTACCTACCATTCATCTTGCAGAGTGAAAATGAGTGTTGAAGCCTAACATTAAAAGTAGAAATATAAACACACTGTTGGTGGCTATGAAACAATGATCCCCAAAAGTGGCAAGTGATTGCCTTTGGGGACCAGAATGGAGGAGGAGAGATACTGCTATTTTTCATCATCTACTCTATTATTTCAATAACATGCACATGTAACTTTGAAGGAACTAAAAATGAGTGAGCGAATCTCTCCAGAATAAATCAATATGTGAAGTGTAAATCCATGGCCACCCATCTACTCCAGACCAGTGATTTTCGAGGTGTAATGTGCTCGCAATAGCCTGGTCTCTTGTTTAAAAAAAAACACAACAAGGCTGGACAAGAACCAGTTATTGTGCATTTTCCACAAGCTCCCAGCACTGCCAATCCCGCTGGTCTTTGAGTAGCAAAGCTCTGGGACTGTGATTCAACTCAACAGACACACGTTAGAGCTTTATAAACACGTCTGATGGTTGGATCTATGACATTCCTTCAATGACCCCCATATATAGCTATTTTCTTTTTTTAAATATATTTTATTGATTTGTTACAGAGAGGAAGGGAGAAGGATAGAGAGTTAGAAATATTGATGAGAGAGAGACATCGATCAGCCGCCTCCTGCACACCCTCTACTGGGGATGTGCCCACAACCAGCATACATGCCCTTGACCGGAATTGAACCTGGGACCCTTCAGTCCAGAGGCCGACGCTCTATCCACTGAGCCAAACCAGTTTCGGCCCCATATCGCTTGTAGCCTAGAGTCCAAACCTCCCAGAACACCACACAAGGCTCTTCCGTACACAATCCTTGGCCCACGCTCCTGCCCATTCCCACCAACGGCTCCAGCTACCTGCACACCCAGGCAGCCCAGCATGCCTGCTGCACCAATGAGCTAACGATGGGCTGTGTACTGGCTCCTACTGTTTACCTCTTCTCAGCAGGATGAGACTTGTCAGCTTAGAAGCTGGTGCTGACAAACTCATGTTTTTATACACCCATTCACTTTAAAAATAGCCCAAACAAGCAGGGCTTTTAGCCGTTGAGAGCCAGCCTGCTTTCCATGCCTCCTAAAACCTCACCCCTGTCTGCTGGCAGTAAGTAAAATAAGCCCTGGCCAAAACCGGTGTGGCTCAGTGGATAGAGCGTCGGCCTGCGGACGATAGGTCCCAGGTTCTATTCTGGTCAGGGGCATGTACCTTGATTGCATGCACATCTCCAGTAGGAGGCGTGCAGAAGGCAGCTGATCAATGTCTCTCTCATCCATGTTTCTGACTTTTTCTCCCTCTCCCTTCCTCTCTGTAAAAGATCAATAAAATATATTTTAAAAAAAGTAAGATAAGCCCTAGGCCATCAAGATCTGGAGTCGTTGCTGTCCTTTGGACCTCTGGCACCAGATATCCCCGCTGCTGCTGACACTTCAGTTCCCTCTTCAACTCCCTGCACTCCCTCTCCAGTCTACCTCCCTGCCCCCCACCTAATTTCCTTGCCAGTTCTGTGGGCAGACTCCCGCTCTGAGGGACCACCCCTGCATGGGTACTCCTCAGAATACTGCTCAGAGAGCTGGTATATGCAACTGCCACCTCATGGTCAGGTATTTTTCCTTGATGGGCCCCTAAATCTGCCCACCCCCCGGCTTTACACACCCCAGGATCCACTTGACTTGACTTGACTAATTCCTCTTTACCTTTTAAGACTCACTTTAGGTGCCAAGTCCTCCGGGAAAGCCATCTTGGGCCTACAACACGGAAAACTGACCAGTGCCCTGATTGCCATCCCTCTACCGGGGACACAATTACAGATCAGAAGTCCCCAGAGTTATGTTTACTTTTGCTAATCTCTACAACACCCCAGAAAATGCCCCCCCCTTCCTTCTGGACAAGTGGGGTCTGGGTTTTCATGAAGTCATCCAATGTTTACTGAGCAACGACTATGCCCCAAGGATAATCTCTAGACGGGATTTTCACTAGGAAAAGAAAACGATGTTTCTGCTCTCGTAGAGGAGAAGTCTCCTGAAGGAGTTGGACCTTCATTGCCACATGGATCAGAATAAGGCACCTGGATGAACACCATGGAGGGAGGCACGTTGAAGAGATTACAGGCCACACTGTTGTCCAGAGCACAACACATGCCCCCAGCTTTACATTCCATTCAGCCGGGACGCCCTCACCCGCTCTTTCCTTCCCAGGCTCATTGCACCTTGAAAATCACTGGCCTGGAGTACATGGGAGGCCATGGATTTACACGTCACATATAGATTTATTCTGGAGAGATTCGCTCGCTAATCTTTAGTTCCTTCAAAGTTACATGTGCGTATTATTGAAATAATAGAGTAGACCTACAAGGCTTATGATGAATATGTGTGGTAGAGGTTTGTCCAAGCTGAGGCGCTTATGCCTGTCTTTGACAATGAACTCGAAACTGTTGAATTCGTTTACTTATAACTGCACTGAACGCGGATGGATTTGCAGAGAGAACTCCCGGCACCGCTGAAGACACTCTCTTGGCTAAACTCAGTGCGGAGCCAGAGTTGCCATCGATCAGGCACGTGTCCCCATGAAGACTGGGCATTGCCTTTCCTTCATTTCAAACATTTTCATTATAAATGCTGTGTTTCAGAGCATCTTTTGAAAGTTAATGGATGCTAAAGAGAATAATTTCCCATACTCACCGTCAGTGTGTGAGCATAGCTGACATTTTTCTGCATTTCCTCCTCTTTGTGCTATGCCGCTGTAGCAGAAGTGTATTAACTGCTGTCCTAGCTCCAAGTCTCTGCCATCCATCATCTCCTCAGTGGACATGAAACCCCCTACAGGTCTCAGCTCCTGGACTGCCCAACTGCAGGAACCATTTGGATGGAGGCAGACACGCTGCCACACTCAGCTGGTCATCGGTGAGTTTCTGACTTAGCAACCAGCGGCCTGCTTGGCAGGGAGTCGGCGTCTATATGTCCCTGGTACCTGCAGACGAAGACTCTATTTCCTCCCCAAGGATTGAGGTTTTTCAGTTCCTCCCTTCCATCTGCGCCTTCTCTCAGGCTGCTGCTTCTGCTTCTCAGCTCTCTCTTCGGGGAGGAGAAAAACTGACTCCTCAAGCGAGCCTGCGAATATTTTTATTCAGCACTTCGGTCGCTTGCCATGTTTGTCGCTGAGAGGTAGGTACAGTCTTTAAAGCAGTTTCTGGTTGCGTGATCCTGTCTATCCTGTGTTGTGGGCTTGGCAAAAGGCTCCTTGTAAGAAGGGATGTAAGAGGGAAAGAATTTCAGGATCTGGGGAGGACAGGAAGACTTGAGAGAATTATAGCCCACTACAGATGAATAATTCCAACACATACAGATACTTTTGCTTTTGCATAATCAAAAGCTTATATAGGCAATTTTGTGTCTTGGTCTTTTTTTAAAATATGCTTTTAATTGATTTTTAGAGAGAGGAAGAAGAGGGACAGAGGGATAGAAACATTGATGACACAAATATCATCTATCAGCTGCCTCCTGCACGCCCCCGACTGGGGATAGAGCCTGCAACCCAGGCATGTGCCGTGACTGGGAATGAAACCAGTGACCTCATAGTTCATGAGTCGATGCTCAACCACTGAGCAACACCAGCCGGGCTGTCTGGTCTTTTTTATTGAATGTTATATTTTAAACATTTTGTCCTAAAATATTCTTTGAGGACTTCATCTCCCTGTCTGTAGACTATTCCATCCTCTGGTGTGCCAGCTGCTTAACTGCTTGCCAATCAGAAATTTCATGGGAGAAGCCCAGGTTCTGGGTCCCAGTGGCCCAGGCCTCCTACCCACCGCCTCTGTGACATTGGAAAAGATACTTAACCTCTCAGTGCTTTCCCTCTACCATTATTTTCTCATATATGAGAACATTAATATTACCTATCTAGCAAACTTATTAGGAATTCTAAAACAATATACATACTTAAAAACAGTGAATAGGCAATAGTTATTGCTATAGTTATTTGATTTTTTAATTGTTTCTAGTTTTTAACTTCTATAAGCAAATATAAATATATTAGAGTCCCAGTGCACGGATTCATGCACAATGAAAGGAAATCAATTAGAAGGTGGCTGGTGCACAGGGACTGGGGGAGACGTGCTGGACACACCCTGGAGCTAACCTCCCATGGTCCCGCCCAGGCCGGCCGCACCTAGGGTGGCACCAAGGGTCAAAGGGTTTCTGCAGAATGAGGGGGGTCTCTCTGGCAGGTAGGGTCTCTGGGCCTGACCTGTGGAGATAAGGTCAAAACTGACAGCCAGCATCCCCTGAGGGGTACCGGAGTGCAAGAGGGCACTCTGAAAAGTTACAGTCACTTGGCAACTCCTCCATTAAGCGTCTGCCCCCTGGTGGTCATTGTGGGTCACAGCTATTGGCCAGTGGACCAGCTTTTATATATATGTATATATAGATGAATATATAAATCTTTGTCCTTTTTTTTAGAATTGTAGAAGTTGTATTAACAAAGGCTTTGAATTTTTAAAGCTTCTGAATATATTCTGCCAAATTATTTATCAGAAAGATTATATAATTTTACGCCCACACAGCAGTTAAATGTTCTCCCTTCAATAAATTTTCCAGCAGCAAAGGAGACTAATCCTTTTAAAAAGGATTAGTCCCCCCACCACATCCCTATACTGGCTTTGGGGCCCTACACACACTATCCTGCCCACCTCTCCACCTCCTTGCTGCTCCTCTGGCTGGTTTGCTGTCTCCAGCTACACAGGAGACAGTTTTAAACAAGCCACTTTTCTTCCAACCCCTGGACTGCAGGTCTTAAGCACCCTACTCCCTCTGCCTGGAATGTCTTTCCTTCCCCCCTGCGCCTCATCTTCCCAACCTTGGCTAGTTACCTCAGAGTTCTACGCATACACATATATACTCAGAACATGTTACTCCCCTTTTTATATGCCTCTTAGCACTTCTACTTCATAGCACCTCACAGAAATGTAATCAGCTAAGTCAGTGGTCAGCAAACTCATTAGTCAACAGAGCCAAATATCAACAGGACAACGATTGACATTTCTTTTGAGAGCCAATTTTTTTAAACTTAAACTTCTTCTAATGTCACTTCTTCAAAATAGACTCGCCCAGGCCATGGTGTTTTGTGGAAGAGCCACATTCAACGGGCCAAAGAGCCGCATATAGCCCAGGAGCCGCAGTTTGCTGACCATGGAGCTAAGTGATTGATTATGTAATGAAACCCACCCCCTGGCGCCTGAGCTGAACGTCAGGCTGACAACACATTTGCCTCTGGCAAGGTATGTTTCCAAGGCATGGCTCTGCCGAGTATCCCTGGATTCAGATGACAATCAGCTCAGGGCCCTTTCCCAGGTGCTCTCTACAAACTCAATGAAATATTTAAAAATATTAAATAGGAAATAAAGTGTAAAACTGCTTACAAGATTTTAAATTAAATTTGTAAGTAAGGCCAACATTGATAAAAAAAAAAAAACCTCCTTCTAAATGACTATTAGTACTAATATATTATGGGCAGAACAATAAATCTGTAAGTTAAAGTTAAAAGCTTAAAGTAAAGCATTTGAGAAGTTATAACATTAAGGAATTGAATCATTGTTTAAAATCCCATAACACAAATATTGCTTTAAGTGTACACACGCAGCTATCCTGAACATACACACACAAAATGCCCACTCACAGTCTTGATCACATAAACAATGCGATATCTATTTAACCTGGAATTACAGAATAACTCTGTTTGGAGAATGTGCAAAAGCAAAGTTGTGGGTATGTCAGGGTGGTGGTGGGAAGAGGACTAATTGTTCCTCTGACAGAGTAGGAGGCAACGAAACATGTCTGAGGTTCAAAAATAAAGAAAGAACAACACGATGATGTGAACATGTTATTTGAAAACAAGGCCAAGATAACGGAAGAAAGAGTTCTAACAGCTGAACAGGCTGCCTCTGGAAAGCCTGAATTAGAATGCAGGCAAACTGCTGTTTTCCATAAGCTTATTGAAATAAAAACTGAGAATATGTATTACTTTGATAAAAATAAAAGACAAATTCTACAAAGAAACACCGAGGAAGCCACCCAGTTTTGAATTCTAAGTACACTGAAATTTCAATCTCTTTTGGTTATTCTCTAAAACCCACGATTTCAGGTTTTTTTAGCGGTTCTTTTCCCTCACTCAGAATTATTTCTTCCCTCCCTCCTGCTGGAGAACTCTAACCATCCATCAAAGCTTAGCCCGGCATTTCTCATTAGATGGGAGTTCAATACTGGATGCATCTGGAGTGGATGGTTCCACCCACCTCTGCATAGTGTAGCTGTGCAGAAATGTCATTTCTTTGTATGACCTTTGCTCCTTTTTTCCCTAATGATTCAAACCGGCCTCACCCAGCCCTTGCCTCCCCTGCCTCCTCCTCCCTTGCATGACCACTCTTCATGGTTAAATTCTCAGGACAATGAGAGTCTGGTCATCATCAGATAATCTGAGGGACAAAGGTTCAGGTCTGAGACCACAGAGAGAGAGTTTTGGTCAAACTAGAGACAACATGTAGGTCTCAGTTGTGTTTGAGCTCCAGGCCAAGAAAGCCTGGGTAACCAGATAGGCAATTCTATGGCTCACAGGACCGGATGCACGGATCAACTGCCCCCGCCCTAGCATGGACCACAGGCCTGACCAGAGGGTCTTGAAGGAGGACCATGGAAACATGGCTATTCAAGGGATGCCCTTATGGAAAGTAAAAGTAAAAGAAGTGCATTAAAGTAGAATATGCTGCTGAGACCATTTTGCTCAGTGGATAGAGAGTAGGTTTGCGGACTGAAAGTTCCCGGGTTCGATTCCGGTTGGGGGAATGTACCTTGCTTGCGGGCACATCTCCACTGTGAGGTGTGCAGGAGGCGGCTTGATCCATGTCTCTCCCTCATCGATGTTTCTGACTTTCTATCTCTCTCCTTTCCTCTCTGTAAAAAAATCAATAAAATATATTAAAAAATAAAAATAAAATAAAAAAGTAGAATATGCTGATGTCCTTCGGCCTTCCAGGTTTAGAAGGTGACCAGCAGTTGTCCCCATGTACTCCCTAAAATGGCCACTGGGATGTGAGGGCACTGGGGCAGTGTAGCTGAACCTACCCATATTCCTCTTGCATCCCTCCTCCAAAACCATAAGGTAATAAGATAATTAATTATTTTAATATACTACATTTTTGGTAATTTATTAAAATAGTCATAGGAAACTAATACAGTCTTAAAACTTCTTTGAAACTTGGTGATTTTTTTTAAAATAAAAAAGTAAATAAAGTTTCATTAAAACACAGTTATCAACTTTAAAAAAAAACATGTCAACAAAAGATGTCTAAGTTCAAACATTAAAAAAGAGTAAGAAATTAAAAAACTTATACAACCCTATTTAAACTCGTAATTACTTTAAAACCAAAGCTTTAGCTATTTATAGTGGTACCTCGAGATACGAGTTTAATTTGTTCCGTAACCTTGAGGCGTGGGAAATTATGAGACACTGGAGTCACAGTAAACAGGTAGGTCGTGTGCAGCCGGCCGATCCTCGTGATTACTCCTATCTCAAATGTTGCTCGTATTTCAAAGCAAAAATTGCTCGCTTGACAGCTCGTATCTCAAAAATCTCGTATGTTAGGGCACTCGTATCTCGAGGTACCACTGTATTTATATACTTTAGAGTCAGTTGCTCATCCTCGGGATACTCCTTCTGCTAGAGATACTCTTCCTGCTGGATTATCCCAGAAATACTCCATTTACATCTTTACGTTCTATTATTCCAACTAGAAATAATCTCTCAGTTGGGACACTGAAAAACATACTCGGCTTTTACTACATTAGGAAAATTCTGTATGTCAGTGCTTAAAGAACTCCTTGCTTCCTTCAGTATTAATGGCCACCTGCCTAATGCCTATACCACACTAGATGATCTGCATCAATTTCTGTTCATCGATTTAAGAGAAAGACGAGAAGAAAAAAAAGAAGACTGAAAATTACAGGGAAAGGTAAGAAGTGATAAAAAAAAAAAAAAGTCAGGAGACCTGACCTTCGAATAGATGCCCTTTCAAAAACGTTTTTATGCGGAGAAGGTAAAGGGTGTGCAGAGGCATCTGCTTGGAGCCCACATTCTGGCGCAGCTCTGGAATGTGGGTGGCACGCGCTCTTGCAAGCCAAGCGTATTCTCTAGGAAACAGAGATCCTCTGATTTGAGAAGCCTGCGCTGGCAAACTTCTGGTTTAAATTCAGCAGAAAAGCTCAGGAAGAAAAGCGCGAAAGGACACCCTTACAGGCAATGCTAAGACCAAACTCATCGGAGAGAAGATGCGTCTCTGAAAATCTACACATCCTCCTGGATCTCTCAGAAACTTCCAGGCATCAGATGTAAGAAGCACCACTTACCACCCGGGTTAGGTGTGCTTACTACCATGTTCCTCATTGAAGACAAATTTAGGGGATACTTCTCTGTAATTTCAAGCAAAAAAAAAATCACCAAACAAACAGTCAGGCTTTGTTCTTTGCACGCCCTCCCATCCACCAACCAGTGCTGCTCACATGCCTCCAGCTACACAGCAACGAGGCCAAAAATAAAACTGGGCAGATTGGAAAACACTGAGGTAATCACAATGCCTTCCATCAGGGTTTCAGCGAACAGTAGTAAGATGCACATTCTCCAGATAAATCTTGCATGAGCCATTATGTCTGGGCACACACATAACCGTTCATCTGTTCTTTCACGGCGCTGGCGGATATTTGTGGGGCCCCCAGCACATTCAATGAACCCTGGGGGACACACAGCCCTGGGTATCTGTCCCAGGTCGTGTGGGCCTCACAAAGGGGCTATTTAGACAAGTGCCACCTTGCAAAGAAATAAGTGTTAGTAAAGAAGTGCGCACAGAGAACCGGGACGGGAGCAGGGAATACTTGTATCACGAAGAGAGACAGATATTTGGGTTTTCTGTTTGCTTTGTTTTGCTTTTTTGCCCTTTCTGCGTTTATCTTAGGTTGAATTCCTTCAGAAGCTGACCCCGCTAAGAAGATTCAAGATGGTTATTTGGGAAATAAAAGACACATTCCTCAGGGAGAGGAGTTGGATCAGAGGAAGGAAGGCAGCCAACAGAGGGTATCCTATCTAAACAGCTGCCACAGCCGGAGATTAGAGCTCACTCTCGCTGGGGAATTCTGGGAAATGGTTTAAAACACGCACCTCACAGTTCTCCCTCCCAAGGACAGAGGGAAGACAGAGGCAGCTCCAAGCAGTGCTCAGCTCCCCCAGCACTTCTGGCCAGCCCAGACACTGGCAGGTGAATGCCAAGGTCAGCCAGAGCATCCTGAAGAGGTCATTTTCAAGGAATAAGAGTCAAGTACCTACACCACTGCTATAGTGTATGAACTTCCTCCTGGGTTGGGACAATTCCTAACTGTATGACCCTTGGAAGGAAACAGAGACTACTTAGCTCTATGAAACATCAGAGATGCAAATTTAAACGACAGTGAGATAGCTCTTCACACCTGTCAGGATGGCTGCCATCAACAAACCAACCAACAAAGGACAAGTGCTGGCGAGGATGCGGAGAAAAGGGAACCCTCGTACACAGCTGGTGGGAATGCAGACTGGTGCGGCCACCATGGAGAACGGTGTGGAGTTTCCTAAGAAAATTAAACATGGAACTGCCATCTTACCTGCTTCTAGAAACATATCCTAAGAAACTAGAAATACCAATCATAAAGAATACATGCACCCTATGTTCATAGCAGCACAATTCACCATAGCTAAGATCTGGAAACAGCCCAAGTGCCCGTCAGCAGAAGAGTGGATAAAAAAGCTGTGGTGCATTTGCACCATGGAATCCTATGCAGCAATAAAAAGGAAGTATCTCTTACCCTTTGAGACAGCATGGAGGGACCTGGAGTGTATTACGCCAAGCGAAATAAGCCAGTCACGTGATCTCACTCACACGTGGAACCTAAAGAACAAAATGAACTGATGAACAAAACAGACCCAGAGACACAGAGCATGGAACAGATTGAGGAACCTCAGAGGGAAGGGGAGGGTGGAAGGGGGAGGGGGAGAGATTAACCGAAGCACTTACAGGCACCTATGCATAGCCCACGGGCACAGCTAACAGTGCAGTAACAGCGTGGGGAGGGGACTGAAGGGGGTGGAGGGAGTGGATGGGAAAATAAAGAGACATCTGTAATACTTCCAACAATAAAGATACAATTTTTTAAAAAGAAACGTAAAATGTGAAGTGTTTCTTTCCAAGCGAGGGCAGAGGCCTGCCAGCCAGCCAGGCCTGAGTGATTTCAGCAGGAAGTTCAGCAAAACCCTCTCTTTGCATCATGGGAGATGGTAGGGAACGTACGGAAATCAAATTTAGCAAACGTAGCCCATAGCTTTTCCCAACCCTGTTTGTCTCCACCTTTTCCCTTTCTGTTAAACACACACGCACAGGAGTAGAGAAGTGCCCAGTAAAATTAAAATGTGAAATTTTTAGCATTTTACCACTCATCTTTATATTGTGCAATGAAGGTTTTAAATGAAAATACCAGTTTTTAACTTCTATGTGGCATCACCAAAATTATAAAATTAAGATGTTGTAGCTCATCCCCAAAGGTGCCTTGAGCTGGCCAGGGGACACAGTGCCAGCATCAGAAAATCTGAGGGGACGGGGGTGGGGGGGGGCGGGTAAAGATCACCTTCAGTCACAGAGCCGTGAAGACCCACGTCATCACCGGGTGCCCTGCTCACCACATGAAGGGCAGCATGCCCCCCAGTCCTTGGTCTGCCAAGGTCTCTGCACCAGCCTCCACCCATGTGCTACCCCCAGGGAGCGGCAGGGTCTGCCACAGCCTAGCCAGTCAGCAGGCCTGTCGCCACAAGCCACACAAATGGGGTGAGACGCAGTGATCTCATAGTTCTGCCCGGAAAACACTAAGTCCCGGGGTCCCAGGTGGGCTCTCCGTGAGTCCTCACCAACACACGACCACTGGCTGGCTGCCCACCAAACGCTCATGCTGCTTCCAGCCTGGCAGGCAGGCCTGTCTCCATGCCCAGCCCAAGACCTGGCAGAAGTACACACCTAAGTCCGACCTTTCTCAAGGCCACGTCCAGGCCCCTTCCCGAGTGCAGGGTGCCAAGAGGGAGGTGGAAACCAAGTGGACCCATGAGAGAGGGTCGGGGATCAAGCAACAGAGAACCCCTCCTCTGCAAGAGGCGGCACTGCAGGAGGCCCAGGTACCAGCTCGGGGCTCGTTTCCTCGTCTGACCGGCCCTCACAAAGCATAAGCTGAACAATTGAGCTGCTAAGAATTTCAGCAGAGGCCAAAACCGGTTGGCTCAATGGATAGAGCGTCGGCCTGCAGACTGGAAGGTCCCAGATTCGATTCCGGTCAAGGGCACATACCTGGGTTGTGGGCACATCCTCAGTTGGGGGCATGCAGGAGGGAGCTGATCAATGGTTCTCTTTCGTGGATGTTTCTAACTCTCCCTCCTCCTTCCTCTCTGTAAAAAATCAATAAAATATATATATATTTTTTTTTTTTTAAAAAAGAGCAGAGGCCTGTGTTATACCGGTTGCACAGCCTTGGAGCTGGCAGTGTGTATCACACAGCCCCCCTGGCCACAGACGACCTTTTCCAAAAAAAGAGCCCACACTGATCGTCCACTTCTCTCCTCTCCCGTCATATCTCCACTCACTTCCAAGTCACACCGGGGTCAGGCTTTGTAGGACCTCCAGCTTATGCCGTTTTGAGGGCTCCTTTAAGAAGACAGAGCAGAAGATTATGACCATGAGGTTGGACGTGTGAAGGAGAATTTGCATTTGAGTGGTCCCGATGCTTAAACTCCATTAACTTCACAGTAAATCGTCCTCCGCGCACCATCTCTCTCTCCCTGCTCCCCCATTTCCCTCCGGCTGCCAGATCTAAGGGACACTTTTCAGCCCGAGTTTTACCTGGTTCCTCCCTGGAACTGAGACAACACTAACTGCTTGCTCCTTGAAATCCTCTTCCAATCCATTATCTATCTCCTAATTCATTTCATCTTTCACTGGCTTCTCTCTTTGATTCCTCGTATCTGTGGTCCTCAGATAACATTTAGTATACATATTTATTTTTAAAGGGAAATTACTGCTTGAAACTAAGATGGTTCACTATATGTGGAAATACAGTATAAATTTTAAGCGATATGTAAATATGAAACATTATCAATGCTAAATGATTGATTTTATAATTTATTTAGAAATGACTTTATCTTGATTTTCCAAATTATCTTTTTATATCCTAAAAGAAATATGTAAGTAAAGGATTCACGCAAGCTGTAGAAATGACTTCATGATTTATACAGTATTCTTATGTGTTTTACATATTTTGTATTCCCCATTACAAGATGAATAACACTGAAAATTAAGGGAATGATGTTTATTGTTTGTATATCTCTACTGCTCCCTCCACATGAGTAAAATTTTTATTTTTATGGAAATTGGTTGCATGGAATGCAAGCCCAAGTATCTAAATGTGGCAGATATATTTCCCTGACCAGAAATTAATCTGTCCAAAAGAAAAAACAAACAAAACACCCTATTTATTTCTCCTTATCTGAGTTTGCTCATTTATGCCACTCCAAATAATGACTTCATTTTGCTATAAATCCTTTTTTCTAAGGAACTTGTTGAATAGTTTTGCCTCTGCATTAATAACGATCAACATATCTGAAGGCAGGAATAACTTAAAATTTATTATCTCCTTGTCCCAAAGTTAATCACAGTTTCAAAAACTATCTCCATTTTTAAAAAATCCACGTAGGTTTATGAAGGACTTCATATGAGACAACAAAAACATGCTTCAAGGCTAAAATATTAATTACCCAAAGGAAAATGATAGCTTTATATTTATAATGGTGATTTATTACCCCTCCAAAGAGAGGACTACAAACTCATATCTTCATATTTGCAAATCCATCATCATAAATAAGAATACAAGTTTTTGTGGCAAAAAAAAATTCTTTTTGAAATTAGCACTGTCTTTATTACAAATCTTGTGCAGGTTTTGCTTTTGTTTTTACATTGGGGAGAAAAAAAATCCTATTGGTTTTTCTAACGGTAAGTTTCCCAGAGATATATCGCTTCAATGCTGGTCTTATTCATCTCTGGCCCATAAAATAGTGCATCATTGTTTCTTTAATGCCCGTATGGGGTTGGTAACTTCCTTAATAAACTCAATGAGTTTGGAAACTTTATCACGGGATGATAACAAGAATGAATTCCCAGCACTCATAGCCATTAGGATGGCATTATGTTTCTGGACTCCTTTAACCAGCTCGTTGTGGGTAAAGCACCATGCCAGCTGCATGCGGCAGGTCCTACAAAGTCAGATTTTCCGGACACTGTCACTTTAACAAGCGTGGATCTGGCACCTTTTGATGGGCACACACATCTTGGGCGAATTGCAAAGAGATCACTCTTTCCCATAAGGCAGGACTAATCTATGGGGTTTGACCAGAATAATGATGTGTATTTCGTGGTCCCTCAACTGTAAAGCTGCCAGCGGAATTGGGGTCAGATGTGCGGTTGTTTTTAACAGTCACTGCTCAGGAATTGTTTTTAACAGTCATTGCTCCGAGCTTTTGTGAGATGCAGAATGACACCTCACCTCCCAACAAATACTCCCCCTCTTTCTATAGAGAGTATGAACTGACCTTGTAAACCAATGCCCTGTACTAGAGAGAAGGCTGGGATTTTTGTTTAATATCTATCTGTTATCTTCTAGGAAAAGTAGTATTTTAATTTGTTCAATCAATCAAGTAAGTATTTGACAAATCTTCATTGAGTCCATATTATGTCCAAGGTCATACTGTATATATAATTAAGTTAGAAAAAGTCAATGCTGTACATTAAATGGTAAATATCATAATAGCATAGAGACATCTGAGGTGCATTTTAGGGGGCTCAACCTGGCCCCTAAAATGTAAGCGAAGTACCTCATCTGTTCTGCACTGCAGGAAAAGCTAATTGTGCTGGAATTATTGAAGCACGTTATGTCTGCCTTCTATTTTTTATTAGTAATGCAAGATATTTTAAGGATATTTGCACAGGTTCAATTTTTTGCTTTATATGGAAACATAAGAACATAAATATTCACCCCCCAGCCTCTGCTGACCTATCTTTTACAATGAGGTTCCATCCTGCCATGGTGGATATTTGGCTTCAATGAGAAGGTATTTAAAGAGACTCTCTCTTTTACCCTCAAGGAACTTACACATTGGAAAGAACAATACACTTTATAAGTAACTAGAGACCCGGTGCATGAAATTTGTGCATGGGAGAGAGAGTCCTTTCAGCCCTCTCCAATCCAGAACATTTTAATTTTATATACGTTTAGTCATGTGCTATGGAATATTATTTTTTAATCTCTTCCCTCTACAGCTTTAAGAGGTAAACAGCCTTCTGTTCACAGGCTGCAGGAAACAGGTGGTCAGCGGATTTGGCCCGTGGCTGTGGTGCACGGACCCTGGCAGTAAGCCACTCTGAGAGCCCCGAGGATACCAGGGGACTTGGGCACGGGTTCTGTTTGCCTGACGTGGCCCTGGTATTTGAACTGGAGAGCTGCCACCTGAGTGGATTTTAAATAGAAGCTAAGCTTTAACCGTCTCCTGTGAGGTGTCCCCTGACCCTGATACTCCAAGAGGGAAGAGGTGGGTCACATCTTCAGGTTCTCGAAGGATCTTGTAGATACTTCTATAATAATTCATGCTTTATTGCAACTATTTGTTTACTTGTGTGTCTCTACCACTCGTGGAGGGTAATGGATTATATGTTATCTATTTTTAATTTCTGGCTCCGTGGCACCTAAAACCACTTAACATTTTGTTTCATGAGGTCATCCAGGAAAAGGACAGCTGGAGACTTAAGTCCTGTTCCGCAGATGATTATCTGATGAGCAGGAAAACAATGTATATGTGTCATTGGGTGGGAGTAGAAAATGACCCAAAGGAAGAATAAAGTTAGTGATAGGATGAATGGTATCTAAGATAAAATTGACCAGAGTGTATATTAAAACATACATTTCTTTTCAACTATAGGGGGAAAAATCTCTTCAGAAGTTAAAATTTAAACAAGTTCTGGCTCTTTATGTCTTCTCCTTTCTTCCATTTTATATTTTATTAAAAATTTTGAAACTTACATAGATAACAGAAATAGAAAAGTAAATATATTTTAGTCTAGAGTGAAATATTTTCACATTATCATTTAGAAAAGTAATTTCTCATTTTATAAATTGAGTTTGTGTTAAATGAAGTTGGGAAGGATCCTGAGACTTTCTGTGTAGTTTTTAATGGAGATATTTCTCAGTATATAATGTGGCGTATTCCATATATAATCATGTGTGGGATTTTGCAGTCTGCCAGACAGACTATCATATAAAGTTTATAAAAATACCTGTGCTCACGGTGGACACTTACTATACTAGCAAGAAGAGGGACATGATTAAATGAGTCCCTACCCAATGAAATTACTTACAGAGAAGAAAAACATCTGAGATAATTGTTTTCTTGTTTCAATATATATATAATGTGACAGTTAAACTTTATCATTATTTATAGTTTTTTTCCCCTCAAAATGTCAGTGGAAGAAAGTTTTCAATAATGTGATGGATGAGAATTGAGGTCACTGGGACTTTATTTTGTCTTGCAGGTATTGGATTGATATTGCCTCCCATAGAGAATGTTATCTAATAAAGAGGGGATATGCTGACCGTCACACCCTCACAAAGATGGCGATGCCACATCCAATAAGGAGGGAATATGCTAATTGATTGCCAAGCCATCAAAGATGGCGATGCCCACAGCCACAAGATGGTGGTGCCCAGTCTCCTTAGCCCGGCCTGGGCAGCAGGCACGTGGCACGGCTGGGCCTACCCACAGACGGGTCCAGCTGCTCCATTTGCCTGTCTTTGGAGTCCCCCAGCCACCCAGGGTCAGCCTGAGGGATGATCAAACAACTGAACAGCAGGCTGTGTGGGGCAACCAGGCCAGTTGGGTGACCAGGCTGGCAGGGGGAGGATATATGGGGGTGACATGGGAAAACATCCGGGCCATTCCTTTATGTATTGTCCGTGGCTCCTTTTTGCTACCATGGAGAGTTGGAATAGTTGTGGCAGAGACCTTATGCCCACAAAGTCTGAGACTTACTAGCTGGCTCTTCACAGGAAGTGTGCTGTGTCCTGGTTTGGTGTGACTGGCACGGAGTCCTGAGAAGCAGAGAGAAATACTGGGAGTCTTCCCTTCCTGGTGTCATGTGTAGATGACAGAGCGCTAGTGAAACAAGAAAGTTTTAAATCGCAGAGCTTTAAGGCTGGATTCCATTTTTGAGAGCTTGAATAGCCATGCTAGACACAAAGGGAACTTTAAATGGCCATGATGGTGAAGTCTGAAGTGGAACAATTACAGTGAGATGACAAGGAAATGTTTAGGAGATAGAATTCGTACAACTTCATGATGAACTCAGTTTAAAAGGTGAAAGAAAGAGAAGACCTTGGTTCCTGATCTGGTTTCAGGAAATTGGTGGTGCCATTCACCAAGACAAAAACTAATTCTTTTTTCCCTGCTTGCTATCATTTGGGAAAACTACATAAAATATGTCCCCAAATCCACCGATTTGCTGTTTCCCGTGCATCTTATGAATCAAACAAGACTCACAGGTGGAAAATCGCAGCACAGGCTGGTGTGGCTCCGTTGGTTGGTGCGTCATCCTGTGCACCAGAAGGTAGCATTTCCATCCCTGGTCAGGCCCTTGCCTGGGTTGCAAGTTCAATCCCAGGTCAGGGCACATGTGGGAGGCGACCGATCAATGTATGATCAATATATCTCTCTCACCAAGACCGGTTTGGCTCAGGGGATAGAGCATTGGCTTGCGGACTGAAAGGTCCCAGGTTCGATTCCGGTCGGGGGCATATACCTTGCTAGCAGGCACATCTCCACTGTGGGGCATGCAGGAGGCAGCTGATCGATATCTCTCTCTCATTGATGTTTCTTACTTTCTATCTCTCTCCCTCTCTGTAAAAAATCAATAAAAATATATTTAAAAATATGTATGTATGTATGTGTGTGTGTATATATATATATATATATATATATATATATATATATATATACCTCACATCAATATTCTCCACAGATCCCTATCCCCACCTCCCACTCATTTCGATCTAATTTCCCATCCCCATGAACTGGGTTAGGCCAGTTGTGAGCCTGATTTTTCTGCTTAGTGAATTGGGATGGACATGGGGACCATTTGCTGCACGTGCCTTATGGGAGATGTGTCTTACCAGAGAGAAGCAAGCTGTGCTCTGCCCTCCAAATCCCACCCCCAGCACAGAGCGGACGCCCAGTGAGTTTCTGAGTTCCTTTGGGCAGTACAGGGCAGGAAGGATCCTGGGAGGCTTCTCATCATTGCCACCACCACCACCGGATCCAACACAGATTCCTGGAACCCACCCCACGCAACTCTAACGGTCTACATTAAACTCCAGAAAAAGCATTTTCCACAAGCAGCTTAAATGACTCTGAAGCAGGTCTCCCCAGGACACATATGAAAAACAGCGCCTCCCGGCAGCACCAGTATGCTTCTAACCATAACCAAGCCAAAACTGATCTGGCTCAGTGGAGAGAGCGTAGGCCTGCGGACTGAAAGGTCCCAGGTTCGATTCAGGTCAAGGGCATGTACCTTGGCTGCTGGCACATCCCCAGTAGGGGGCGTGCAGGAGGTGGCTGATTGATGTCTCTCTCTCATCGATGTTTCTGGCTTTCTATTCCTTTCCCTTCCTCTCTGTGAAAAATCAATAAAACGTATTTAAAAAAAACAACAACAACCATAACCAATATGAGAGAAAGGTGCTCATGAGCTCAATGCTAAAAACTAGGCAACATCCAGACAGACTTCTCAGTGATACCCAGAAGTACACCTGCCTCGTGGTATTGCACAGAGACATGTCTGGTTGCCACCACGACATGATCATTCATCTGGATAAATCTAACCGGAGGAAAAGATGATTTTGTCCGTCCTGGACCCTAGCTGTGAGAGTGGGGCTTTGAAACAAACGCACTTGGAAAATAAAACCAATGCAAAATGAATGTCCATCACCCACCCCAGCAAGCCTGCGCATCTTCACGTTTTCAACAAGTCATCTGCTGTGCCACACCTAATAGCACACAGAGTGCCCGTGACTGTAATATCCCAGTGCCCTTTCGACTCTCAAGGAAGACACATGCATTTAAGCATCAAGCGAAATACAACTATTGTTTCTCTTGACAACGAGACAGAATGCCGGTGCAATGGTGAGTAAAAGCTACACTGGAAAATCACTCACCCTATATTCTATCCCCCTATAATCTGCGAATGAGTTTTTAAAAAAGGGTTGAAAATACCCGTATCACATGCGGCAGACCTAAACATTGTAGTTGGCACAAAGGAGCAAATGTAGCATTTGGGGGTTTGTGTCAGGGCATTGTCCTGGACCTTCCGAGTCTAGCAGAAATTTTTTTTTTTTCTCGCTGCTGCTAGAATTGACTCCCATGCCCAGCCTTCATTCTACTTATCAGACGTGCTTTTCTGAAATAAAAGCCTTCTCACACTCTTCATATTGTACCATTTTCCTGAGCACGTCCTATGTGCTGAGTACACTGGTACTTCGAGATACGAGTGCCCTAACATATGAGATTTTTGAGATACGAGCCATTTTTGCTTTGAAATACAAGCAACATTTGAGATAGGAGTCATCGCGCGGATCGGCCGGCTGCACACGACCCACCAGTTAACCTCGACTCGAGTGTTTCATAGTTTCCCACGCCTCAAGGTTCTGGAACGAATTTAACTCGTATCTCGAGGTGCCACTGTATTCAGTCAGATGCTTTTCACCGATTACCACTTCTCCTCAGCAGAGGCCCGCAGTGATCACCTTCCTCTCCCCATATCACACGGAAGAGAAGCAGCTGAAAGAGCTAAGCACCATCATGCAGGCCGGTATCTGCATGAGCTGGACCCCTTGCCCAGTTAGCAACCTCAGGCCCCCAAGCCCACAGTCCAGCCCTTCTGGCCTCAAGATGCCTGGATGAACTGCTAACATCGGGTTTCTAACCACAAGAGGCTGAGCTCTGTGACCTTGGCTGGTAACCCTGAAACACAGATGGCCTTGCCTGTTTCTCACAGTAGGACAACAGGATTCTATGGGAGCACAAACTACAGTGGTACCTAAAGATACGAGCGCCCTAACATACAAGATTTTTGACATACGAGCCGTCAAGCAAGTGATTTTTGCTTTGAAATACGAGCAACATTTGAGATAGGAGTCATCGCGCGGATCGGCCGGCTGCACACGACCCACCAGTTTACCGCGACTCGAGCACCTCATAGTTTCCCACGCCTCAAGGTTACGGAACGAATTAAACTCGTATCTAGAGGTACCGCTGTATATAGAAGAACTAGTTAATGTGGCCTCACTAATGTCCCATCAAATCACTGAGCAGAGTCAGAACTTTCCCAAGAATCCCAAGGACAGCTCTGGGTCAGGCCATTGAATCACCTGGCAGCCCACTGAACATAATGACTAATACTTCTTGGTCTCTATCGCGTACTCTGCCAAACAGCAAAACACAGAAAGAGGTCCCTCAGACATGTCACATCCGGAAGAGTTTAGGAATTGTCCCACTGGGCATGTGTAACCCTCACCGCAGGGTCTGGGGGCTGCCGCTCACACGGGGGTGTACCTCATGTCTTACTGTGTTGAGTCTTCAAGATGCTGAGCCCTTTGCAATCATTGAATGTGCTGTGCTTTTGGGGTACAAACCAAAGCAGAAAGCTTGAGAAATATAAATTATCAGAACAAAAATGAATTATCAATGGACCTTCTAGTGTTGAATTGGATTTTTAAAAAATAAATGGAAAACTCTGGTGTATCTGTGGTTGGAACAAATAAACAACAGCAAAACAACTCTTCTATCCTTTATGGCGGAGGCCTAGAGTCACTCGAAATCTCCCTGAAATTATGTCCTGTTAACATTCTTCAAGTCAGAGGCACTCAAGAGTGATGTCATCAGTCTTCTTTATATCTAATTCCCAATCAATAAGGAATAAAACTCCTGGCACTAGCACACTGCCATTTCAGAAAAAAAAAAAAAAGGATTTCTTTTGCTTGGCCTGTATTTCCTCATTAATAAAGTCAATGCAAGGAAGTCTGATTTATTTGGATTTTTTTCCTCCGCTGAACAAAAAGCAATTTGGTGAGCCTAGAGTTTTATTTTTCATTTTATTGTATTTTTTAATTAAAACCGGCCGGTGGAACCTCTCTATCCCCAAATCGCTGTGTGTATTAAAGTTCAAGGCATCCTAAAGCAACCGGAGAGAATTTCATTTTTAGCAAACTGGAAGGCATCACAGTCAATAAATGGGCTAGTGATGCAATTAATATGCTCAAGACCTTTAATGGAAAAAAGGGAAGATTAGTGTTAGCCACCATTATTTCTCTCAGTTACAGAAATTTCTAAGTCCATGTTTTACTCCGTCAGCTAAGCAATCAGGACCACTGAACAGGAGTTGTGTTTTCATTATGGTTCATGTTAATTAGTCTGTTTATTTTTAGTGTGATTGTCATTAATTCAGAGACTGGGATGCTGTAGCCTGTACATCTTCTGTATACAATTCATAACCAAGAACATGTAATAAAGCCCTCCAGAAAGGCTTTTAATTCACAGGATTAGTCAGTAAACTAGTGCAGGGTAAGTTTTTCCAGAATCTTGCCAGAGATGAGATTTCCCTGTGATCACCCCAGCAACTACTATTTGCTTTGCTCTATAAATGGCCAGTATAGAGGCATTTAAAAATATTTTGATAGTTACGTCATGTTCTAGAGATATTCAATTATGTGAATGATTACAAATCAAAATGTAATAGATTTACTCAATGCAAGTGTGAAACCCTGAAAAGTTGGTGCGGCTGCTGAGGGGACTTCAACCTGAATCCGGGCATAAAGGATTTCCCAGCATTGGGGGGGGGGGGGCAGGATTCCTGCCCCAAGGTCAGAGGTCACGGGAGCTCCCCGATGAGAGTGGGTGTCCTCTGGGGTGGGAGCAACCTGGGTCTACAGCCTTCACTGGAAACTCCTAGTCTTTAGAACGTAGACAGCCGAAACCAGTTTGGCTCAGTGGAAAGAGCTTAGGGATGCGGACTGAAAGGTCCCAGGTTCGATTCCGTGCAAGGGCATGTATCCTGGTTGTGGGCACATCCCCTGTAGGGGGCGTGCAGGAGGCGGCTGATCGATGTCTCTTTCTCACCAATGTTTCTAACGCTCTATCCCTCTCCCTTCCTCTCTGTAAAAAATAATATATCTATCTATATCTATAGATATAGATATAGATATAGATATTTTAAAAAAAAGAATGTAGACAAATCACTCTGCCTCTCAGTGTCTCAAATTCCCTGCCCATAAAATGAACATAGTATCTATCATGAACATGGTTCTGACCATTAAATGGGATGATGTACGGTAAACATCTACTTCAGTGCCTCGCCTTTAGCATGTGTTAGAGAGGAAACCGACTTTCCCATCCTTCCTGTTAGCTTCACCTCACTGCCGAGTTCAACGGGCTCCATTGTACCACACACGCTCAGATCACTCCTTCAGTGTCAAAGTAATTCCATGAACTTGGGTGAGGACGAACACACATTGCATTTTCACTAATTTCGGCTGGAGACCGAAATCTAGCATTACTTTCAATGGGTTCTACAGACAATGAGCCACAGTGGTATTTGCAGTGACTATGACTTTGTCACCAACATAAATCACATATATTTTTATCACATTACCCTGTTGCTAGGATCTTCAAATACCATTTATGTTTATCGTTACTTGGAAGTTAAAGTAGTTATTGGACTCAGTGTTGATCTTTTTAATTTAATACACTGATCAAGAAGCACATATATAACTAGGACGCACATTTTAAACACTCCTTGATAACTGGTTTTTTAATACTGTGGATTCCATTTATAATCCTATGCCCTTTATTCTATGCATTTAAAAGCATTCTGAGAAGAGACTGGTAGGCTGTATCAGAAGGGTACATGGTAGAAAATGGATGAGACCCCGCTGGCACAGTCACATAGCGAGGCTAAAATTGTATCGGTAGACACCAAAACAGAGAAGCCACAGTACAAGCCATTGGAAACAACAGTTAATGGTAAGACAGATACACCAAGCGACTGTACAATCTCTGGACAGCTCTGAAGAATAAGACCAGGCGGACCGAGCTCACAGTGCTGACTGCATTTTGGCGTGGATTTCAGGTAATACTCCTCACAGGTAGCAATGCTACTCTTCCAAATATGAGGCCCCCTCCAAAATAGAATCCCTTTACTTTTTGTTCACATCCCACAGGCAATCTATTATCAAATCCTGGCTGGCGTGTCTCCAAAATACATTTAGATTCTGGTCATCTCACCCACTTCCATGAGTGCTACCTGGACCCATGCCACCTTCATCTCTTACTTGAAAATCAACTAGACTCCTATCTGTTCCTGCTATTTCAGGCAGAGCCTGAAATATTCATTAAGTTTTAGAAGCACGTGGCAGAGACACAGGACCAAAAATACCTCTTGCAAAAGTCTGGAGAAGTCTTCTCAGTATACATATCTGGTGTTCGAAGGAGAAACAGAAATTAAAGGGTCTGAATGCAATACATTAAAAATATACCCCGCCTTGACCAGCATGGCTCAGCGGTTCAGTGTTGATCTGTGAACCAGAAGGTCACAGTTTGATCCCCAGTCAGGGCACGTGCCCAGGCTGTGGACTCAATCCCCAGTGGGGAGCATACAGGAGGCAGCTGATCAATGAGTCTCTCATCATTGATGTTTCTCTCTCTCTCCCTCTACCTTCCTCTCTGAAATCAATTTTCTATATATACCTCAAATCAAGCCCTGCCTTGGGAAACCAGATTATAAATATTTTTTTTAATTAAAAGAAGTCACCATGTCTCAAATGCGACTCAGCGTGACTGAAGACAATATGCACACTAAACTCTTATTCCCCAGATATTATTAATCTCTCCTGTAGGCAGCTTTCTCTCAACTGTTTGTTTGCAAGTCAGGAAGCCCAGACGATTGGCTTGGGCTAACTGGAGCTCTGGAGAGGCACAAATCAAGGTTTTCCCTGCCTGGCCTCCTTCCCTCGGGCATGATCACATCTTTGCTTTTCCAAAAGGAAGTCGTGCCTGGCAATATACATCTGCCTGAGACTGCGGCATGAGCATTGGCAAAGGGTGCTTCGTTTTCAAGTGTCCTAAGTGAGAGTCCGTGTGGTAATAACTGGGTGTGACCTGAGTACTGACCATGAGACACCTCAGAGCCGGGAAGAAGCTGCCCATTCCAGCGAGTTCAGCGCAGAGACAGTCTGACGTTTCAGAGGGCTACACGGAAGCATCTATCTTGCATACAAACTGCTGTTTGAAACTTTAACCCTGCTATCTTGGCTTCTTTAAACACTTGCTTGCTTAAATAATAAGGAAAATAAGACTATTCCCATTCCAGAGAAACCATACACCTTCCCTGGATGAAGTTAGCAGTGCTGGCACCAGGCCAGGCCTTTGGTTGAGGTCTCAAAGCCCCAGCCCATAGAGCTCTTTAAGAACTTGCAAAGGGGACTGGAAAACCCCATATCTGGGAGATAAAGAGGGTAAAAAGACATAAATAGGGAAACTCCCTCCATATTTTTTGCCCAGAATTTGAGGGACATTTTCTCTGGGCTGGCGTGTAATAATAATAATAAATGTGACTCCATCTCTCTAAATGTTGCTTGGTTCTTTTTTGGTTTTTCTGTAACAACACAGCTGGGCATAATTTGGGATGGGAATAGACTAGGAAGTGAGAGTTCAATCTTGAGTACAGAGTGGCCTTGGCATCTTAAAATAATGATGTGTTTTGAGTATATTTCTGCATCTTCATCTTTCCATGCAGAAAATTCATCCAACAGCAATCCCTCAAGGTGTGATCTACAGGGAGCAGCCTCAGGAAGGAGGGGCGGGGCTTCCCTTGAGGCTGCTGACACCCTTCTCAGGAGGAGAGATAGATACACCTCTGCATGACTAGAGCTTTACCAATGGAGTCCTCGGGGTTAAGGAACCAAAAAACTATGAAAGGACGGCCAATAAAGACTCCTCCATCGCTTGCCTCAATCCCTAGTGTTTCCCACAAAATAGAGATAAGTTACCTAAGACTGAGAGGAGGGAGGACCTGAAGATTCAAGCCCATTTCCTCTCTTCCGCTTCCACTTAGAAGTCCGCTGCCTGCAAGAAGCACGAATGGAGTCTTCTTCTACCCCACACATTTTCTGGGGAGCACAGTTGGTGACAAGGTGGATAAGTAGTGCCGGGAAGCACATTTGTGCTTTAGCAGTAACTAAGGGTCCTTTAGACTCTGCTAGATTCGTACTTCTCCTTTTGTTCAAAGCTGAGGTAGAAAAGAAGTATCTGCTACATTCTGGGCCCTCTCAAACTCTATGCATTAGCCATTCACTAAACAGATCCTCCAAATAACCCAAGAAAAAAAGAAACATGTGTCATAAGAAAACTTGATATGGGTAAAGAGCTGTGATGCTGAGAGAGAAATGGGTCTTCTTGGTTGCTTGGTAGACAGAAAATGTCACTGAGGAAGTAACACATGAGGCAGTCCGTGAAGAGAGGCGGGGTTTACATATGACAAATTGGAAAAAAAAAAACACATAAGCAAGATCTACAAGTTGTCCTCCACCTGTTACCAGCCTCTTCTCAACTAGAATTAACTAAACAGTCCTATCTGTTCTTCTCAGCATCTAGCAGATGAACAAACTACTTCTGATTTCTTCAATCCTATCTGTTCTTCTCAGCATCTATCAGATGAAGAAACCACTTCTGATTTCTTCAATCCTATCTGTTCTTCTCAGCATCTAGATGATGAAGAAACCACTTCTGATTTCTTCTAGAAAAGTTATCCCTAGCCTTCCCGGGTCTGCACCCAGACAGATGCAAGACACGCTTGAGCCTCCAAATACTAAATCTGAACACTGGACCAGAGTTGGCATAGCCCGAAACAACTGAAAGCTTCATCAGAGGGGCCCTTCAGCAAAGCTCACAGAGGGGCAGTCCAGGAATAAGGCGCAGAAAATGGAGTGGTGCTGGATTTTTCTCTCCCTCCTAAAACAGAACTAGATTCCTGCGAGTGAGACATCTCCATCGCCATCAGTTGAATTCACCCTAGCGATCATCGCTGCAACTGCTTCCTAAGTCTGCTTTGCCATGGCTAAATCCCTCCCGCACTCTCTCTTTCTCTCCTTTTAAAAAATACAACTTAGACATCATGTTTAAACCCACATAAAACAATGGCAAAACCTTTTATACCACTTACGCTGTGGCAGATATGTTTCTAAGCATTTACCAAGAGCCAATCTTTTAAGAAAAAGACATGCATTTCTTTTCTGTGGTTTTGTTTTCTGACTAATAGCTGTTCCTGATTTTTACAATACTACCGACAAAACCATTATCGATGTTTTATCATTTACATCGCTGTTTTCATGCAGTTGTAAGTTATCGATCTGTTTTAATGTCCGGGCCATGGGAAGGGAGAGTTTGGAGGGCATGAAGGAAGTCCGTGGTGCTGAGAGACTCTTCTGTTTATAGATGCCCTCGCATTCTGTGCTTTTGCTTATGAACCTATAATATTTTGATACTTACATATAAATTTTAATAGCATCGTTAGAGAACAGCTTAGACTTATTTACACAGTACTCTCATTTTATTGGTTCTTTTTTATAAATACAGAAGAAAAATGTTCGTGTGCAGTCAGGAATAAATTTCTTGACTACTCAGTGTAAAAAATGTAAAAATAGGTTACGTTTTGACTTTAATCTTTTGACTTCACCCTGCGAGTTTTTTATTTTATTTGTCAGTAATTTTCAAAAAGTTACATTTACTTTTCAAACTTTTATATTTTTTAAGGAGATTAGGAAGGCTTTTATCCCTTCCTTTTAAATGAATCTTGCAGGATGCAATCATAAGTAGCTTTGAGAAGTTGGTATAGTTTTAGACCCAGTTTTAGATTTTTTGAAAGGTATTATAGTCGAATACTCTATTTTGAGTATCTGGAGGTTCTGAATTGTGTACTGTAAGAACTGATGACTTAATTGCCTCCTGAAAGCTCCCATAGACAGTACATACCTTTATGGAGAATGAATAAACCACAGATATAATAATTTACCATCTCTCAGCTTACATAAATATGAGCATTAAAAGTCTTTTCTCTCTACTGTTTGAGAATTTTTAACAAGAATACTCTGTTGCCCAAACCGATTTGGCTCAGTGGAGAGAGCGTCAGCCTGCAGACTGAAAGGTCCCAGGTTTGATTTCCGTCAAGGGCATGTATCCTGGTTGCAGGCACATCCCTTGTAGGGGACATGCAGGAGGCGGCTAATCGATGTCTCTCTCTCATCGATGTTTCTAACTCTATCCCTCTCCCTTCCTCTCTGTAAAAAATCAACAATATATATATTTTTTAAAAAGAATACTCTGTTAATAAAAAACAGTTAACTTGTTTTATTAGATAAAATCTAATGCAGTAGTTCAGGTTTCCCCCACAGACAGAAAATTCTACTTTGGGTCTTTCTCGATAAAGGCAGAACGAGTATTCTTGTGACCAAACGCAAGTAGCCATTAGAGATGGTTATGCCTTCTCGGTCATTAGGTAGAGAATTCAATACTTACCGACCTGTGTTGGGGTCAAAGAGGAAATCCAAGTTCATGATGCATGTAAGCTTCAGCTAAAGGCAGACAGGTAAGAGATGCGCGTTGCCCTGTCCTCTGGTGAAAAGGGTCATCCTCCCCAATCTGTAAACAAACAGGAATTTATTACTGGTCTGAAAAAGACAAATTACCTGGAATTCCTGGGAGAGTAACTTCTTTCCTGTAAGTCGCGATAATGAATCTCCATTATCCAGCAGCGTTCGTTTCCCCGCCAGCCCTCAGCAACTGGGACAATGATTAGAGGCTCCGGTGAAAAATAGCTCCCATTTTCTTGTTTTGATTCTCTTACATACGAGGAAATGGGATTCTCTCTGCACTTTCCTCTGCTGAGTGCAGGTTTTTATAGATGAATGGGCCACATGTTAGCATTATTGCTAAAGGCTATTCCCTATAATCATGTTTTTATTAAGTTCTCGCATAAGAAATTAAAAAGAAAATCGGTTCTCAATTTATTTTATTTTTTAATATAATTTTATTGATTTCAGAGAGGAAGGGAGAAAGAGAGAGAGAGAGAAACATCAATGATGAGAGAGAATCATTGATCGGCTGCTTCCTACACACTCTGCACTGGAAGTTGAGCTGCCTCCTGTACACCCGACATCTGGTTCAGCTCTGGATCAAATAATCTCCATAATAGTCTAAATTTCTTACTTAGGTATCACAATTAAGAAATGTATTGTCATGTGTCTGCAAAAAATGTATGCAGTGCTTTTCAGTTTTATCAATATTTTTACCATCATCTTTACACCAGTCTTTTGTTAAGAACTTAAGTGATGGAATTGTGTTTGTAAATCATTTAAAAAATGCATTAAATTTTGAGATTCAATTCTAAGATGATGATGGTTATAATCATTAACAATTTATCTTCTACTAAGTTCATAATTTTATCCTATAGGCTAAGAAAGGCATGTAAATCTGAGAAATGAAAATCACATTACTGTCTTCTTATATCGGTATATAAAATATAATAGTGCCGAGACTGGTTTGGCTCAGTGGATAGAGCGCCGGCCTGCGGACTGAAGGGTCCAAGCTTCAATTCCAGTAGGGGGCATGTACCTTGCTTGCGGGCACATCTCCAGTGTGGGGCGTGCAGGAGGTGGCTGATCGATGTCTCTCTCATCGATGTTTCTGACTTTCTATCCCTCTCCCTTCCTCTCTGTAAAAAAAATCAATAAAATATATTTTAAAAAAATAAATAAAATATAATATAATATAATAGTAACAATGCAGCTTAAATTAATTCAGTAGGCATCCTAAAACCAAGTCTAAAACACTGACTTGACATTCATTTGTTCAAATGCTTTATTTTAAAGCCAGTTCTGATCATCACCTAGTAAATTCTATTATACAAAAGGTCTCACAAACATAGCTTTGCACTTCCAATCTTAGGAGATTTCATTACGACCAGTGTTACAATAAATTGCTGTAAATAAATTGGTTGCCATCTGGTATCCATTCCTTCTATTCCCCACCAACAGCACTAAGATTTTCCTTGGAGATTCACGCTTTCCAAATCTTTAGTCATGTGGCTGTGATGGGATCGACTCCCATGTCCAGCCTTGGAATTAAGACCTGTAATTAGTTCAAGAATAGACACTGTTCTGATACTGAAGCAATAAACAGAAAGTCCCATGATATGTGCATGAGAAATGGTGACTGATCCCCACCTAGATAGTAGCACACGAGTACAGGTTTGCCTTAGTTTATCTCTTGACCCAAAGGGGAGCCATAATGTGGAGCCGGTGGATAAAGCTCTTATCAGTGGAGGCAGAGCAGAGACAAAGAGAAGGTAGCTATTGGTCATATTGTTTAAATATCGGGCTGGGCCGAAACTGGTTTGGCTCAGTGGATAGAGCGTCAGCCTGTGCTTTGAAATGTCCCGGATTTGATTCTGGTCAAGGGCCTGTATCTTGGTTGGGGCATATGCCCAGTAGGGGGCATGCAGGAGGCGGCTGATCGATGTCTCTCTCTCACCTATGTTTCTGACTTTCTATCCCTCTCTCTTCTTCTCTGTAAAAAATCAATAAAACATATTTTAAAAACAAACAAACATACAAATAAATAAATAGCTGGCTGGACCGGTCCTCACCCAGAGCTAGCTGGACCATGGGACTGTTGTGATAAAGCCGGTGGAGAGCTGGTTGGTTCATTTGTTTAACTGTTTGAGCTCTGCTTTCGGCTGCATGTAACTAAAAGATTTATGACTTAGAAACTGACGGACTTCACTTCGGAATATATTAACTGGTGAGATATACGCACTTGAAAGGTAACACAGCAGACCAATTTATTTCTGCATTAAAAATATAAATACCGAGTACCTATTATTTCAGGCAATATTGCAGTGATGAGAGCACAGGAATAAACAAGACATGCAAGATCCCTTTCCTAGAAATGCCCTGCTTAATTCCAGTGGATAAGAAAGATACTTGAATCTAATAAAACGTTTATCTATTCACTTTAATTTTGAAAGGGCTTTGAGGAAGAAGAACTGAAGCTTGTGGGGGCTGATCACAGAGGGATGCACTTTGCCCGGGAGTATTGGCTGCCATAACAAAGAGCCACAAATGGGGGGGTAGGAGTGGGGAGCTCGGAACAACTGAAATCTATTCCTCTTTCTGCCAGGAGTTCTGGACCAGAAGTCAACATCAAGGTGCAGGCAGAGCCCTCTGAAGCTGCGGTTCTCAACCTTCCTCATGCCACTTACCCTTTAATACAGCTCCTCATGTTGTGGTGACCCCCAACCATAAAGTTATTTTTGTTGCTACTTCATAACTGTCATTTTGCTACTGTTATGAATCATAATGTAAATATGTGTGTTTTCTGATGGTCTTAGGTGTCCCTGCTGTCGCGACCCACAGGTTGAGAACCGCTGCTGTTGAGCCTAAGACCAATCGGAAAACACAGATATTTACATTACAATTCATTCACAGTGGCAAAATGACAGTGATGAAGTAGCAACAAAAATAATTTTGTGGTTGGGGGTCACCACCACATGAGGAACTGTGTTAAAGGGTCGTGGTATGAGAAAGGTTGAGAACCACTGCCTCTCCCCAGCTGCTGGCGGTCGCCAGGAATCCTTGGCTCGCAGCTCCATCACTCCAATCTCTGTGTCTCTTGTCACATGACCGTTCTCCCTGTGGCTCTGTGTTCCCCCAATTCTTGAAATCTTAGGATTTCACCGCACCTTCCCTGGAGGGTTCAATTCCATCCACAACAGGGGGTAGGGCGGACTTCTCTGAGGAGGTCATCTTGAGCGGACCCCTGGGCATGAGAAGGGACGATGGGGACATGGATTTCTGGGAAATCCTGCCTTAGCTGCCATTCCATGGTTTATGCCATGGCCATCACTGCTCCTCTGTTACCTCCCCGTGATCCATCTGGGGCCCTGACATTTTAAGAAACAGAAATTCTGGAAGAGCAAGTCCTAAAGACGATGATGGTGGAACCTCTTGGGCACTCACAGATCCACATGATAAAGGAATCCTGCTTGTGCTTTCGTTTATTAAAAATATTTTATAAATCTTAATTTAGAAAAGTAGTGGAGTAATTAGAAATCCTCTCTCTTACACACACACACACACAGACACACACACATTATATTTAATAGTTGTTTCTATCTTGGAAGAAATAATCATGTAATCTATTTTCTACCTGTAATTTTCGCTGCTAATGCTAGACTATTAGCACATAAATTTTGTTAATTGCAGAAATTACTTTAAAATTTTCTCAACTGAATGTGGTCTCCAAACAAAACTTAAACACGCTGCTGTTAACATTCCCACAGGCCGCCTGGTTGAGTCAGCTTAAGTCAGTGGATTCCCTCCCTGACTAAGAGCTTCTGTTCAGAACACAAACAGCCTTATGCCACCTGACCTTCTCCCCGTCACCCACTGGCGGCCGAATTCATTGTCCTTCCTCCCACAGACAAGCTCTACATGAGCTGTATTCGACATTTCACTGCATACTGACCACGGAAAAATAAACTGAAGTTAAAATTTTTAAAGTGATTACCATCTCAGTTGTATGTGTTGTTTTGTAATAAGAGAATTTAAATTTTTTCTATTATTTGAACAAATGTCATCATGAATGAAAAGCATTTTATTCGGTTGTGAAATAAAAAGACATTTTAACCTTCAACAACATATGAACTGTGTGCATATACTTAAACATGAATATTTTTCAATAAACAGAGCAATTATATTTTCTAATTATTATAATAACGTTTTCTTTTCTCTAGCTTTTTTATTACAAGAATACAGTATATAATACCTATAACATACAAAGTATGTGTTAGTCAATTGTTTATGTTATTGATAAGGCTTCCAGTCACCAATAGTAGATTATTATTAGCAGTGTTTTGGGGGGAGTCAAAAGTTATATCTGTGATCTCACTAAAGATGCGATCTAAAAACAAACCCCATTGGAGGAAGGTGGTCAATAGATACAAGCTTCCAGTTACAAGATAAATAAGTACTAGGGTGCAATGCACAACATGGGGATCTAGTTAACACTGCCGAACCATAAGAAAGTTGTTGAGAGCATATCCTAAGAATTTTCATCACAAGGAGAATTTTTTCCTTTTCTTTTTATTGTATTTATATTAGTTCCTGGATGTTAACTAAACCTATTGTAGTCATCATTCTACAAAATATAGAAATCAAATGAGCATCTGCACATTTGAAACTTACACAGTGATCTGCCAATCATGTCTAATAAAACTGAAAATAACTTGGACCGTGTTTGACAAGTGACTAATGGTTGATTCTTTCTTTTTTCCTCAATAAAATCAGTCGAATTGCTCTTGAGCAGAAACAAAGAGAAATGGTGCTACGCCTGGGCATGAGGCAACCACCTTGAATTTGAGTCGCGATACTGAGTATCACTGACAAAATGCTGAAGGGGAACTCCTCTGCTTTAGGCTGAGCCTCGAAAGTCTGAGGACAATATGACAGGTGCCATCGATTCCCAGATCTCAAAGCGAGAGGCTGCATAACATAGGGCACTCGATGGTGAAACTGGCTCTGCCAGCTTCAGAATGTCCCCTCCCACTCTTGTACAAGAAATGAGAAAACTTTGGAGAGAGTCTGGGAGAGATTAAAGGCTTTTCTCTCAAGACAAACTAAAGAAGAGTCTATAAAGTAAGGAAGTCAAAAAGAGAGTGAGTTTGGGGGCAGTTGTTTGTAGGCTGAATGTGTCTTCCACCCGCTGCCCTCCCCCCTCCCCAGTCCCACCCTGCAGGGGAGGATGAACATTAACTGCACCCAGAGCCTGAGTGAGGAGTGTCCCAAGGAATTCTGGCCTGACGCAGGGCAGTACTGGGAAAGAACTGTGTTTTATTTATTTTTCAAAATATGTTTTTACTGATTTCAGAGAGGAAGGGAGAGGGAGAGAGATAGGAGCATCAATGATGAAAGACAATCACTGATTGGCTACCTCCTGCACTCTCTACACTGGGTATCGGGCCCGCCACCAAATCTGTGCCTTGACCTGGTATCGAATCGTGACCTCCTGGTTCATAGATCAATGCTCAACCACTGAGCCATACTGGCTGGGCTGCACTGTGTTTTAAAAAACAACAACAGTGGGCAATAAAGCATACACTTTTTCTTAGGCCAAGCTAATCTTCCTAACCTTTTCGAAAATACAAACCTAAGTTCACTTTTAAGTGAATTCTCCTTCAGAGAACAAAGAGATCCTAACAGAGATATTAGATGAGGGGTAGAAGCCAGGACGTCAGCAGGTAAGGGGATGGTGGGAAATGGTCAGCCATGAGAGGCATTTCTGTGGACAAGAGACGCCATGGACAGGACTCTCAAAGCAAAACAAAGCACAAAAAGTCACTCATGAGGGAAAGTCAGTAACTGTGTGTCCCCCAAAGAAACAGCCGTGCAATGCAGTGGGGGTTTTTCCCCAAAGCTTTCGTCCCCGGGGCTCAGAAACTAGGGTCCCTAGATTGAGGGCAGCAATGAAACCAGGAGAGAAGGCGGGAGAAAAATCAACCAGGGGACATAATGTCAGTCCTTCGTTGTAGGCCTCCCAACCTTAGCTGGGAGCTCAGAGAAACTTTACGTTGAGTGACGTTAACATTTTGCTCTTTGTACTGAAGGTATGTTTGCATCGCTCAGATGAGATTTGTTGTGGTGACTAAAAGGGATGAGGGAATCTATGGGGCTTGTCAGAGATTCATGGAGCAAAAAGAAAGAATGGGTTCGCTGAGCAAGTTTAGTGAGCCGTGGTAAAAATGAAAAAAATAAAACCATGTGCTCTATCCTTACCAAGTTTAGTAAAATGATCACTTTTATCACTTATGTACTATGTACCGGGCACAGTACTCAGTGACTATGTTTTTGTTCCTTTGAGCCCTCTTAAAAAATGGCACTATTTTCCACTCTTACAGGCGAGGAAATAGAGGGCTTATAGATATTGTCAAGGTCATCCGGGTCTTATGCTCTGCAGAGGTGACATTCCCACAGACGCCACTTCCACATCCACCTTACGCTCCGAGTACACAGAGTGATGGAACAAATCATTGTCTGTTTCCAGCTCTGAGATGTTCTCCCGAAGCTCAGAGGAAGATCATGCATCCAATATTAAGTGCACATATACTGAGCCTACATACTATGCACCACGTACATTCCGTATTAACTCTACTACCCCGATTCCAAAAGAAGTCACTGATCTTTTTTCCCAGACGTACTGAGAAAGGTTGAGTGTCTTGCCTGAGGTTTCACAGCTCGTATGTGCTGTGCCAGGATTTAAAGGTAGGTCTGGTCTGTCTCGTTCTGAGGACTGTGTTTCTCCCATTCCTCCCTACTTCCTCTTAGTAAGAAACAAACTGATGGCTGAAGATATTTCACTTTTGCCTGGCTGGCCTGGCTCAGTGGTTGAGCGCCAACCTATGAACCAGGTTCCATTCTTGGTCAGGGCACGTGCCCGATTTGCAGGCATATCCCCAGTAGGAGGTGTGCAGGAGGCCGCTGATCAACGATTCTCTCTCATCACTGATGTTTCTCTCTCCCTCTCCCTCTCTGACATCAATAATAATATACTTTTAGGAACTGTTCCTGTTTCTTTTGGTCACTGATTCTCAGCAATCTGATTCTGATGCGCCTTTGATTGCAGTGTCATTGTAACCGGTGTTTGCTCTGAAGGTATTCTAGTGTGTCTTTCTGAAGCTCCAATTTTCTGTCACGTTCTGGCCAGGAAGTGTCACTGTCTCTGCTTTCCTTAACACCTCTGTTTCCTGAACTTGGCAGCACCTTGACCTGGGTCGGGATTGTTTTATTCAAATGCAGCCTGGAAACTGTACTCAGGCAGTAAGCTGGGGCAATTCTGGAGGTAACTTCACGTGTTCCCTCTCTTTCAAGGATCCCAGTCCTCGGCTCTTCCTTTTCTAACGTCTAATATCCAGGATTTCAAGGTTTTCTTCAATTTTTCTTGTTGTTTCTGGAGGGCAATTTCCACAGCCATTAATTCTTTCAGGTTCGAAACAGAAATCCTGCTTTACTGAAAACTCACACAGAAAGACGCCAATAAAATAGCAGACATCTTCTTTCCTGGGTCATGGTGCCCAGCAGTAAATTTGGTGTATATCTTGAGAAATTTGGTTTCTGCGAAAAATAATTATGTGGGTAGATTCTTTTTATTTTATAAAGATGGCAGTATACATGGTTTTCTTTAGAAATATAGTCATTTTTCTTATCAATAAACATGAATACATTGTATTTCAGTTTATACAATATACTGTCAGACTTTAGAATGCTAAATTGTATCCTGTTGTATGCCTCTGCATAATTTAGCTTTTAATACTTTAATACAGAATTTTTATTGTATTCACTTTTTTCCTTTAGAAAGGGCATTATATATATATACATACATGCATATATATATATATATATATTCTTGCCTTATTATACACTTTCATTCACATATACATAAATTATAAGAAAAACTCTCAGAACTGCTGTATCAAAGAGCTATGTGAATTTAAAAATATAGTAAATATTGCCACCCTAAACTCTCTCCCAAATGTAGTTCTGCTTCATTCAGATGGCAGGACAGGTCTCAGATTTTAAAGCCGTTGATTACTGCTTTTTATGTGCTCAGTTGAATCAAAGCAAAATCAATTTAAATGCTGCAGCCTAGCCATTAATTCTCTATAGTAAGAAAGCGAGAACTTGTTTCAATAATATAACATGCACAGGACGACTGATTGAACATGGGCCACTTTCTAAGAAGTCACTGCATCGTTAATGCTGTCCAAAATAACAATTTAAAATAATTGAGGAGAGAAAAAAATGCAAGCACGTGAGAAAGAATAAATCGATTTACACTCTGAAAAACCTTTTTTTCTACAATGGTATGCAACTGCTTCATATTAAGGTACCTGTGTCTTAATATATTCATTTTCTTCTGTAGGAGGTATTATTTTGCCAGAACAATGCACCTCAAGATATTTATTTCGCTTTAATACTACCTTATGCTATAGCTTCACTTTTTATTTTATTTTGCAATGCTATATATAAACCCGATTTCTCATCGTACAAGCATAACTAATTCCTTCATTAGGCCAACTGGAGTTCAATGCTTGAAGACGGAGCTGACTTAAAGCCATGCTAAATCAATTCTTACTAGTGTGCTGGTCGTGTGTGGAGAGAGAGGGAGAGAGAGGGAGGAGAAAGGGAGGAGGAGAGAGGGAGGGAGAGGAAAGGGAGAATGGGGGGAGATAGAGGGAGAAGGGGGGAAGAGAGAGAAAGAGAGAGGAGAGGCAACTCCTACAACTACAGGCATTGATTGCTGCCAACAGCCTGAATGAGCCCCAAACCAGACTTTCCCCAGAGCCTCCAGGTGAAAAATCAGCCTGCTCACCCCGAATTTCAGTCCTGGGAGACACCGGCGGAGCATTCAACTCTGCCATGCTGACCTTGGGACCTACAGAATGTTTGCCAATAAATGAGAATGGCTTTAGATGCCACCTCTGTGGTGCATTGTTATACTGTACAGCAATAGAAAACTAATAGAGCATCTCGGGAGCGGCTGATGGTTGTAAGAAATAGAGGAAAGAGGTGACAGAGCATGCTGGAAATAGGAGTGGAATGGGTGGAAATGAAAGTCTAAGAGGGGGTCAAATTTGAGTAAAACGTGGAATAAATGTAGGGAGCCAGGCTTGTGGATATCCGGAGGGAGAAGTTTCTAGAAATGCGAATCTCTACAAAGACACTAAGTATGGCTGGGGTCTTGCCAATCAATTAACCGAGACTGTGAGTTATTCACATGAATTATATGATATAAATCCTTCCTGCTTTAAAGCGTTCATAGTTTAGGTGTGAAAGCATTCCCTCCCTCCACCTCCCTTCTTTCTTAATTCTCTCCTTTTTCCTTCCTTCCTTCTTTACTTTCTTTCACCCTTTACTCCTTCTGTCCCTTCTTCCATTCTTTCAGTAAGTATTTTGTATCTGGAAATGAGACAGATATATATATATATATATATATATATATATATATATATATATATATATCTGAGTAATATATACATATATATCTGAGTAATATATATATACTCAGTATTATATATATATATATGTATATATTACTCAGATATATAATACTGAGTAACACAGACACAGGCATTATCCTCAGAATTCACTAGCTGGTGACAGCAAAGGAATAATCACAAGAATCTGCTACGTTGTCGGAGGAGAAAAACAAAGTCTGGTACAGAAAAACAAAAAGAGTAGGGTAGCCCAGAACTAGGGCTCAGAGAAGGATGCTCTAACCACGTGGTGTAGGTTTAGACTGGGAAGAAGCGTGCTATCCAGGAGAAGGGGCTAGCTAGGAGGCAGCAGTGTTTCCTGGCAGAGGGGACACTAAGGCCCCGAGAAGAGAGCGAGCATGCTCACAGGAGAGGCTACAAGGAGTGCAGAGGGCCTGGGCATGCAGTACAGAGGATGCTGGGTAGGAGATGTGGGGAGATGCTAATAATAAACCTGGGAACGTGGCTGGGGCTGGAATATACCGGTCTTTTGAGCTATGTGAACGAGTTTGGATTCTGCCCTGGGAACATCAGTAAGTCACAAAGGGGTTTCAATGGGGGAGTCCCCCATTTAGGACGCTGCTTTGGTTGCTATATGGACTACAGATGCTTATGGGTCACGACTGGAGAGAGGGGTCCAGTGAGGAGGAGAGTCCAGCTAACCGAGAGAGCAAGGGGAGGGGCTTGGCAAGGGCGGGACACACAGATAGAAAGGGGTGGGTTCGGGACACATTTGAGGGGAGATTGATAAGAATGGGATGTGGAAAGGTGGCAGAAGGTTCCAGAATGACTTCTGGGGTTTCTGATTTGGCTCACACTGTGAATTTCATTAATGAAACCGCCTCATATATTTTAATTAGCTGCATAATAAAGTACGCTATCAAAGAAAGTAGTGCTGTGTCAGAACAGTGAGCGGAGAGGAAAAGAGGGGGCTGGCGAGGGACAGTGTTAGAGAAGGCTCTGAGGAAGGTGGAACGGGACTGGGCCCCAAGCTCAGGTGGCATGTGACCGTTGGAGGGGAGGAGGGAAGAGGCTTCCTCCGAGTGGAACAGCGTGCACAGCAGCGGGAAGACAAGAAGGAGAGGGTGGGTGGGGGCCGGAGGGAGAGAAGGGTGTCTGGAGAGTAAGATCATGTCTCTGCAGAGGCTCAGGTGAAGGGAACGTCAAAGGCAGGTGTGGAGCTCTGGAAGGATCTAGCGAGGAAGCGTGCGGGTCAGCAAGGAGTGACAAAGCCAGAGCTGTGTGTCTGGAAGGTCAGTCTAACGTTAGTCCACTGGATACTCTGAGCACAGAGAGGGCTCTCTGGGTGCGAGGAGAGTGGATTCGATGTTTCCAAACTCCAAGGACAAAGGAACAGCGTCACGTCCATGGCACATCCCCCAGCCAACTAACCAGGGGAAAGGAACAGAGGAAGGAACCACACGTCTGGAAGGACCAGACACTGACCAGATAACCCCTGGTGGGCCCCCACCACCCGGATTGGCCCACAACCCCTCCCCCTGGTAACCCCACCCATGTCACCCCCTACCTCAATAGAGGGTGGGGCCTGCTGGCCAACCTCCTGCAGCCCCTCTCCCTGCCCAGCCCCATCTGATTGACACCCTCCCACCCTGATCAGGGGCAGAGCCAGCTGGCTGACCACCTAAGGACCCTCCCCCCAGCCAGCTCCACCTCTATTGCGCCCCCCACTACAATCAGGGGCAGAACTGGTCAGCCAATTACCCATGGCCCCTCCCCCAGGCTGCTGACCTCTGTTCACCTCCCCATCCTATCCTGGGGCGGGGCCAGCCCCAGCCCACTGTCCACAGCCCTTCCTCCAAGCTGGCACAGCCCAGATCAACCCCAATCAGGGTGGGCTGCTCTGCCAAACCTCCCCATCTCCTCCTCCTGACAGGTCTGGCACTGACCCACCCCGATTGGGGCTGGGCCTACTGGACTCCACCTGTGCACAGATTCATGCACTGGGCCTGTAATATATAGAAAATGTATCCTAGAATTTACACTTGAAACCTATATAATCTTGTTAACCAATGTCACCCCAGTAATTTAAATTTTAAAAAAGCAAAAACACAGACTATTTGGTATCAGGTAAGCCCAGAAATCGCCGAAACTGGTTTGGCTCAGTGAGTGGATGGAGCATCGGTCTGTGGACTGAAAGATTCCAGGTTCGATTCTGGTCAAGGGCATGTACCTTGGTTGTGGGCACATCCCCAGTGGGGGATGTGTAAGAGGCAGCTAATCGATGTCTCTCATCAATGTTTCTAACTCTCTATCCCTCTCCCTTCCTCTCTGTAAAATATCAATAAAATATATTTATATATAAAAAAGAGCCCAGAAATAAATAGTTCCACATTAACAGACCTCTACTCTGTCCCAGGATCTTCATTTCTTTGGTGCTCATTGCAGCCTCGTCAGGAATTAACGTTATTCAGATTTGCTGGTGAGGAAACTATCAGTGGAGAGACTAATCTATTAATAAAAGCGCCCAAATAAGAAATGGCAAAGCCAAAATTTGAACCAAGGCCTCTGTGGTTTCAAGACCCAGTCACATTTCAGCCATAAATACACGGCTTTGGTGCTAAAAATGCGGCTGCATACGAGAGAGCGTGCGGTGGCACTGGAGTTTGGGGAGTGAATCCAAGAAGGCTTCCCAAGGGAGATATGACAGATGGAATGTGGAAAATATAGGAGAGGGATGAGTCACAGATGACACTGAAGAGATGAGAGATATGAAGGGAAATTGTTTTTGGTGCTATTTTGGCATGTGGGTGGCTTGCTGATGATTGAAGGAAGTGTTGAAAGAGAAAGCTGGACTCGATTTTGGGTATAATTAAGTGAAATATTTTAGAGGCATTTGCAAATAACTAAGAACATTTACAAGGAAATAGGTAGGTAAAAGCACATTTTAATTGGATTCTATTTGTTAACAAGTGTCTTGACTGGAACATATTAAAAATACTAGTCTCGCCCTAGCCAGTTTGACTCAGTGGATAAAGCATCGACCTGTGGACTGAAGGGTCCCGGGTTCGAATCCAGTGAAGGGCACATGCCTGGGTTGTGGGCTCAATCCCCAGAGTGGGGCATGCAGAAAGCATTCAATCATTGATTCTTTATCATCATCGATGTTTCTCTCTCCTTCTCCCTTCCTCTCTGAAATCAATAAAAATGTTTAAAAAAAATCCTGGTCTCTATGGAACCTGTGGCCATTTTTATTACTTAGACTATGAGAAAACTACTGTAGATAAGTTTATGTATGTGTGTTATATTTAGGTGACATACCATTAAGGATGTACAGCCAAATTACATACTATAAATGAGTGCATGTATGTATTTATAATTGCCTATAGAATATTTTTATTCAAATATAATATACCCAAAATTGAGTCTTTCTTCTTTACCTCTTTTTCCCATGGGCAACCCACAACACATTTTTGGAAATACATACTCACATAGAATTTGATGGTATATTTCTATTTATGCGTAACATATATTCACATGTACATCTGCATAAATTAAAATATGGTCTTTTAAATATATTTTAAAGAGAATATCAATTCTATGTAAAAATTGACTAGATTTTAACATTTTAAAATTTCAAAGATATGTGCAAAATTAAGGACCTATATATTGATGTTTAATGCAAATATAAGAAGATGTGAAAATTAGAAAGACTGTTAAGTTTTATATCAGCAAGGTCCTGGTTAAAAAATGGAGCTTTGTTAGATGCCTCAGGTTATTTCAGGTTTCTGTTCTGTAAGGGGTAGTGTTCAGTACTTAAGTATTAGGGTAAAATATCCCATAATCACCTTTTTTATTATAAAAGCCATATGTTTTTATGGATGCCCAGGAATTTAAGAAATAAGGACCCTTCCTAATAATTCTACCAGTGAGTAAGTTTCAGGTAACAAAAATCACTGAAGAAATATCAACACGAGGATTGACGAGCCAATCTGGAATAGTGTAAATATTTCTGCAGGATTATGAAATTAAATTTTAACAAAGAAACTCAAAAAGGTTTTCATATGAAATGAAACAAGTGAACCTACATGAGAATATTATTTGTGGCATAATTAAATAGAGAGGCACAGTTCTGAGCGGCTTCGAAGCACAATAATTTAAGTCATTTATAATTTAAGACAGGGAGAACTGGAAACAAAAATAAAAATAATTCAACTGTTTCAGGCAATCACGTTATTGGTGGTAGTGCTGCAAACGGTGTTCTGAAATTTTTATACGGTGTGCATTTTTAGAATACAACCCGCAACACACATCGATAGGAAATATGTACTCACATAGAATTTATGTATAATGTTCGAAGGCAACATTATAAAATGCTCTAATTCTTCTGCCCGGGGAACCTGAGACCTGTTTCGGTTCAGGAGAAAAGTGCCGACTGGCCTACATCTCACGGTGGAATAAATAAGCAGATTATGCAGAATTTGATGTCCTGAAGAGGAGGATGTGGAGGAAAATCAGGAAAGAAATTATTATTTTTAAATATATTTTTATTTATTTCTGAGAAAAAGGGGTGAGGGGTGGAGAGAGAGGGAGAAAGAGAGAATCACTGATCAGCTGCTTCCTACGCATCTCCTACTAGGGAGCGACCCGAGGCCAGCAAGAAAGAAATTCGCCCAGTTCCTCTCACTAGTACTCAGATTAGGATGTCATTAGCACTCTCTCTAGACATTGGGCCTGACAGTGCCCTGGCAAGAAACAGAAGAGACACTCAAAATCACCCAACTGGCCAAGACCGGTGTGGCTCAGTGAATAGAGCATTGGCTTGCAGACTGGAAGGTCCCAGGTTCGATTCCAGTCGGGGACATGTACCTTGCTTGCGGGCACATCTCCACTGTGGGGCGTGCAGGAGGCAGCTGATCGATGTCTCTCTCTCATCGATGTTTCTGACTTTCTATCTCTCTCCCTTCCTCTCTGTAAAAAATCAATAAAATATATTTTTTAAAAAATCACCCAACTGAGGAGATTTTCTTGAAAGAACGACTTACAGAAGAGTAGGAGAGTCACAGGGCCCAACAAGGGACAGGAAAGACCCACGAGGGAGAGGGCGGAAGCTGTGCCAAAGGGCAAAGGGAGAAGGCTGTCCTCCTGAACTCAGGAGTGCCGGAGCCTACAAGTGGTCTGCCCGACAGAAGCCATGGCCTTGGTGTGGCCACTCCCACGACAGCCACAGGGAGACAGCAGTGGAGGGAAGACATACATGCTCAGCCTGCCTCCCCTGCTGCCCTCTGACCTCCAACCGACCACGGACTCAGAAGCCAAAGGCAAAGAAGCGAGCGTGATGCAGTCTATGGCAGTCACCCTCCCAGGCAGGGCATGGAGACACAGACGCTGAGGCAGGATGGGGACTAGCCGGCAGTGATCAGTGCAGAAGGTGCTGCTCATTAACACAAGGCCACAGTGTAAGTCTGAACATCCTTTGTTGGCATTATGTGGGTGGATACACTTGACTGTATCTATAATACAGTGGTACCTCGAGATACGAGTTTAATTCGTTCCATAACCTTGAGGCGTGGGAAACTATGAGACGCTCGAGTGGCGGTAAACTGGTGGGTCGTGTGCAGCCGGCCGATCCGCACGATGACTCCTATCTCAAATGTTGCTCGTATTTCAAAGCAAAAATCGCTCGCTCAATTCCTCGTATCTCAAAAATCTCATATGTTAAGGGCACTCATATCTCGAGGTACGACTGTAATAAAAGCGTAATATGCTAATTAGACCAGACAACCTTCCCGATTTAACCAAGACAGGGAAGCCCGAGTCATGGGTGCCAGAGAGAAGCCAGTGCTAGCAGCTGGGGGAAGGAAGGCCCAATCCTGCACAAATTTCGTGCATTGGGTCTCCAGTAGTTTCATAAAATTATATAATTTATGTTTAAACATATAGAAACATACTTAGTATGTATGTGCACACACGTGTGTGTATGGGGAGATGAGAGAGAGAGAAAGAGAAATATCCACAGTAAGAATTCCTTTCAGCTTTACATCTAATTCTTCAGTTTTAAGATATTTACAAGTTCCTAAAAAGAAAATACAAATGGTTGACAAACTATAAGATATTTAACACTGCCAGATATCTGGGAAATGCACACTGAAATAAGAAGATACTGCTGTTGTTTTGCCATTCAAATCAGAAAGTGCATAAACATGTTGTAATATCCAGTACATACCTTGGTGAAGGTGAAGAGTGATGGGAACTCACACACACACTACGAGGGAGAGTACAAATTCTGCCAAAACCAGTTTGGCTCAGTGGATAGAGTGTTGGTCTGTGGACTGAAAGGTCCCAGGTTCAATTCTGGTCAAGGGCATGTATCCTGGTTGCAGGCACATCCCCAGTATGGGGGTGTGCAATAGGCGACTGATCGATGTCTCTCTCTCTCTCAATGTTTCTGACTCTCTATCTCTCTCCCTTTTTCTCTGTAGAAAATCAATAAAATATATTTTTTTTAAAACTGTGTTCAGTTACTTGTTCATTTTGATAGTATGGATTCCAGAAACAGGTTAAGAGGTCAGACACATTCTGGGTCCAGATGCCTGCTCTGGCCCTTAATCTCCATATCATATTCATTGAATCACTTAATCCCTCATACTTTGATTCCCCTCTTCTTATTAAAAACTAGAGGCCCGATCCACAAAATTCATACAAGAGTAGGCCTTCCTTCCCTGGGCTGCGGGCACCAGTTTTCCTCTCGAACCCAGGACCTGAGCTCCCCTCTGGCTGCTGGCAAGCACCCAGACCCAGGCTTCCTCACTGCCCAGCTTCGTCCTGAAGGTTGTCCAGAAGGAGGTCCAGTCTAATTAGCATATTACGCTTTTATTATTATAGATACTTAACCTCCCTGAGCCTCGGTTTCTGGAAAATAGGGAAATAATAACACTGACCCCACACTCATAAGATCGCCAGGCATATTAGCGCTCAGTAAACATGAAAAATGTCTATTCGCTCTAAGTCAGCAAAATCACTTCTTCTATATTTGCATAAAGAAGCTGACACAAACATATTTCTTTCACTATTACTTGTACTGTGTGTTACAGCAGATAAATAGAAACAGCCATTGGTATTCATTGCCACATAATGTTCAGTGAAAGATATCAATAAAAATCATATGTTTTCCATGGAGGTCTATTTATATCTACTAACAGCTATAGTATGTATATAAATTAAAAAAAATAACTCTGGAAGGAATACATCCAAACTGACAACAATAATTATTTCTGCTAAGAGACAGGATGAAGGGTGAGAAAAGGCAGTCAAATGAGCTTTGTATTTATCTACTGTGCTTGAATTCTTTCAGAAAAATTTGTGAGGCACTTGTGAGTACAAATTAATAGTTTTTTGGGGGAAAACGTAGGTTTACTTGACTCCAAACCATATAGTCACTACGTAGAAGAAGAATCTCTCATTTGCCAGGAAAGCCGTCCCGCTATGACCACTGTGGTCCAGTTTAAAATTGTCTTCCCTTGCTGCCTTTGCTGGAACTCTCATGTCCATCATTTATTTATCAATAAACGTGAGTCACCTCAAGATGCAAGAATGAGAACAATGATCTCTATCATTCTAATGACCTATATTACTTCTACCTATTATTTTCATACATCATTTCTTCCTTGAAAAAAGGGAAGTGACAATAACATACAATTACAGTAGACAGTTATTTAACATTTTCACATAAATAATAAGTATATGAGAAAAGCAACTTAAGTATTTTCCCCTAAAGAGTTGTATATAAGATTTAAAACATGATGCCCTGGCCGGTTTGGCTCAGTGGATAGTGTTGGCCTGTGGACTGAAAGGTCCCAGGTTCGATTCTAGTTAAGGCCATGTACCTTGGTTGTGGGCACATCCCCAGTGGGGGGGTATGCAGGAGGCAGCTGATCGATGTTTCTCTCTCATAGATGTTTCTAACTCTCTATCCCTCTCCCTTCCTCTCTGTAAAATATCAATAACATATATTTTAAAAATAAATAAATAAAAATAAAATATGAGATAAGGAGCTGAAAATCAGAGAATTTTGACCAATTCAAAGTTCTGAATGAGGATTATCCAAACTTTTAGATGAAACCTGAAAATAAGAGCAAGATGGGAAGCAGATGAAGTTTGGTGAGGAAAATAAAAATTGCAGTTAAATGTTAGAATTTAACAAGTTTCCTGAATAATATGATTATTAAAATATGTATGCAAGTGTTCAAAAGTAGGCAGTTGTTTATTATTATGTTACTAATTATCTTGAATGTTGTAGAAAAGCCAAAAGTGATTCAATTGTTTGTTTATTATTATTTTTGCTTTTTGGGGTCTCCAAATCAGGAAAAGTGTGTTTTTTTGTAAACAACTGTAAGCTTTAGTTTCATCTGGGAGTAACTACCCAAATTGGGGCTCTAGGACTTACAAGGAAATTGCTTCAGAGAAAATCGAGGAAGCCAAGTTATATTATAAAAATTAGATGCCACCAAAATTCATCCTTGGAATATGATGTCTTTTGTGATTTTCTTTCATTAACATAATCATTTAAAAGTATAAATTGTATTATTTATTATTCATTGACTTTGCCATCGCTTATTAATTGATTGGTTGTTTTTTCACAATTACAGTAATAGTACTATGTTATAGAATTAATAATCCTATGAAGTAAAAATGCAAGCTCTATATAAATTCTTGATTCTGTATGTTTTCATTCATTATAATCCTTTTATGTTTGACAATAATACCATAAAAATTACAGGCTTCCTTTGAATTATCAATCCCCACCCTCAGATAATTCTCCTTTATAAAAAAAAGCCACACACACTAGTGTTAAGGCTGATACTTTAAAATTTATTTTACATTAAGAATATAGTGACATTTCAAAAATATAATTAGTGAATCTCAGCAGTTCGGAATCAGCATATTTGGCAAAACAACTGATTTCATTAGGGATGAATGAGTTTAAAATATGTTTAATCTGCTAGCAGACACTGAACGAATTCCAAAAATTGATGTATGTAAATTTCAAAATAATTGATCTACTTTTCTCTGAAACTTAAAAATCAAGTAAGCAGTAGATTATGTGGTATTAACCCCCTAAAATACAACAGCATTGACATCAATTTTTTTTCTTGAGAATTGGTTGGTTTAACATTTTACCCACTTATTCCAGTTCCTCTGGGAACACTCTAATAAGCCTGGAAGTCATATAATTGATGGCGTAGAGAGAGGGGTAAGAAGGCACAATAACGATAATCAACAGGCTAAACAAGGGTGAAAAAATCAACAAGCCGGAAAACAGAAATGATTAAGAGGAAGTAGAACAATCCACGTGGGCGGCCATTTATTCCCCAACCTGCGTTCTCTGACTACCGGGCCGGGCCTGGTGCTGTGCTAATTCCAGTGAGAAGACACACTTGTCGTCAGGGGTTCAGTACTATGACAGGGGTAAACTCGAAGGGAGTGACAGGCAAACTCCCAGGAAGGGCAGCTTCCCATCACTTCAGTGAAAAGCGATGGTCAGAGAGGAAGACAGCCAACTAAGAACAGCGTTAAGTTAATTAAACAAGGAAGCCGTTAGACTGAGGGGGCTTTAATGCCGTGGCCACACATAAGCAAACACACATAAGCCTGGAAATACCATAAGGCTGTGAATCTGAAACCCTAGGACAACCAATCACAAACAACCGTCTAGACCAACGGTTCTCAACCTGTGGGTCATGACCCCTTTGGGGGTCGAATGACACTTTCACGGGGGTCGCCTAAGACCATCGAAAACAGATACTTACATTATGATTCATAATAGTAGCAAAATTATAGTTAGGAAGTAGCAATAATTTCATGGTTGGGGGTCACCACAACATGAGGAACTGTATTAAAGGGTCGCAGTGTTAGGAAGGTTGAGAACCACTGGTTTAGACTTTCAACTTTCGCTAAGCAGTAATTTCCTTATTTGCTTTGTAAAAACCTCTCTGAGCTTCTATCAGGGGGGCACTTCCACCCTGTCAGTCTGGTGCAGCCCCATCCTAACTGATGTTCTCTCAGGTAAATCCTTATATTTTTAAACTAGAGGCCCGGTGCATGAATTCATGCATGGGTGGGGTCCCTCTGGGTGGTCTGTGGGGATTGGGTCCGAGCTTGTGGCTCCATCCCCTGCCACTGGTCACCCTCTGGGGGGCAATCGGGCCCCTGCTCGCATCCACCTTGGTCTGGTGCCACCCACTCACCTGCTCCACCATCCTGCCCTGGTCCCACTCTGGTCCCACTCTCATTGGAGCCATTGCGGCCATCAGCACCTCCACTGCCACCCGATGCCAGCACCACTTCGCCAATGCACCCACCATGTCCCACATCGCCCTGGTGGTCAGAACACGTCATAGCGAGCAGTCAAATTCCTGAGGGGACAATTTGCATATTAGTCTTCTATTATATAGGATATGCCTCAGTTTATCTTTACAAAGGAGTTAAAAACTAAGGCATCTCTTACCCTCTGAGACAGTGTGGAGGGACTAAATAGTACTATGCTGAGCGAAATTAGCCAGTCAGAGAAAGACAAGTATCACGTGATCTCACTCCCAGGTGGAATCGAAAAAACAAAATAAACAGATGAACAAAATGGACCAAAAGACATAGAAGTATGCGACAGACTAGAATCTCAAAGGGAAGACAGGGTTGGGGGGTGGGGAGAGAGTAACTGGGGAATTTGTATGCATGTATGAATAACCCACGTTCATGGACACAGACAATAGAGTGGAGAAGGCCTGGGAAGGTTGGGTGCAGGATGGAGGGCGTCAATGGGAGAAAAAAAGGGAGGGAGGGGCATCTGTAATACTTTCAACAATAAGGAGACATTTTAAAAAGACAACAACTTGGCGTCTCATGGTCTTACCAGACCCACAGGTTTTAACTTCCAATTGCAGTCACTCTAGAGATAATCCAGCAGCAGAGTAAAGAAGTTCTAGGAAAAGGCAGGTGCACATTTGTTAATAGTAATGGCTGGGAGATTATCGAGTGACGCAAGCACCTGAAAGGGGTGGGGATTTGAACCTAGGCTTTCCCTCTCAGTTGGGTGGACCCTCAATGTTATCTACTGTCCAGGATTGTCATAAGAAATTAAACACCATCATGTCTGTGCCATCATTTTATTTATGTTTATTGATTTCAGAGAGGAAGGGAGATGGAAAGATAGAAACATCAATGATGAGAGAGCATCCTTGATCGGCTGCTTCCTGCACACCCCTTACTGGGGATCAAGCCCGTGACTGGGGCATATGCCTTTGATGGGAATTGAACCTGGAACTCTTCAGTCTGCAGGCTGACACTCTATCCACTGATCCAAACCGGCTAGGGCTGTGCCAGCATTTGATAAACGTTAAGGTTACCAATGCAAAATCTGCTATAGTAAACACCGCAGGAACAGTCTGAATGCTGACTCCATCTAAGCAATGGCATATTAAAACTACATTTAACACTATGTATTTTGTTCTGACAATATAATGAGAAAGATACGGGACACGCTAATCTCTTAATCTAATATTTCCTGGCCCTAATCATTAATTAAAAAGCACTCTGCCTGCTTAGATCCTCTGCTCTCCTCATAGAGCATGTTGATAGAAACCTAATCTTTCTAACTTAGTTCTTTTCTAGTTAAAAAATACATACAGCAGATTAACATAAATTGGATAGCAACAGAGATAATGTTATTTAAGTATATGGGTATTCAGCTCTCATAGAGTCAAAATTCCGATTACCATGGGTTTTAAGAGAAGGTCACTAGAAGAAGGTCCAAAAGCGAGTTTCTCTGTAGTGTGTGCACACAGACTCCCCACAGGAGACACAGGGATACTGAGGCTGTCCCTGCTGAGTATGATTGAGAGGTGGGGCTCCCTACTTATACCCAACCCCGTCAGTGGGACAGATTTTGTCATGAATGTAGCATGTGCTTGAAGTGCTGGTGACACTGGAGCGACAACTGCCCTTTCCCTCTTTGTTAAGAGGAGGTTCTGTTCCAGAAGAGGCTAATGGGGAGGTCCTCAGGCTGCTGGCCCCACCCACTGAGGGCTCAGCTTCTAGAGTGGGTGACAGTCTTTAGGAAGCTTGCCTACCCTCAGCTCCAGAGTCTTCCTGGAGGGGCAGAGGAGTGGGAACTTTCCTTGAGTGAGTTCTGGTAGTTCGTGTCTTCCAAGGAATTGGTCCATTTCTTCTAAGTTATTACATTTGGGGGAGAGAGGCTCTAACACATTTGCTCTTAAACTCTTTCCAAAGGAACTGATTTTATTTGAAATAGAGTGAGGAGTTTGAGCCCAAAGGTGCTCTGAGAAAAGTGGAGGCTATGGTGGAAGGATGTAGGGGGAATGTTCGAGGTTCAGGCTAAAATGCAGACCAGCCAGTTTGCAGGAGAGAACAGAGGAGTAAGACATCTAGAAGGAGCTCTTCTCACCAGTAGCTCAGAGCAAAAATCAAATTCCGACTTCAGTAACCATCCCTTCGATGCAGCCAGAACTTGATCGGGTCCCATTTTCTCTTTAAATGTAGAATTCACTAGTGGAGTCAACGGAACTTGTTGCTTTCTTGTTACGTTGAGTTGTTAATTATTGATTTAATTTCTTTAATAGTATAGGCTTATTCAGATTATCAGATTTTCCTTGTGTAAGTTTTGGTAGTCTGTGTCTTCCAAGGAATTGGTCCGTTTTTAAATTTGAGGGCATATGTCTCTTAGGCTGTGACCTTCACAAGCGCAACTCTGTAAGAGGTTCTTTCTTGGATCTGCAGCTTGAGAATCTGGAGGGCTTCCTGGAAGTAATACCTCTCAATCTATAGGGTTCTCCCAAAATGCAGACCCAAGAATTTCTTGCTCACAGGAATCTACATTCAGCTTCTAACAATTCTTCAAACTTAATATTTAAATCTTCCTTCCAGATTATGGCTCCAATGGCCTCTGTTGCATCAAAGTGTATCTTGGCTGTGATTCTCTGCTTTTTGCCTATCTCTTAAGATTTCAGGGTTATGGTTTGCCCTAATAGGATTCAAGAGAAGTCACTGATTTTCAATTTGTCCAATTTTTTCAAAGTCCAACTTTGAATCTCTTTACATGTTAGATCTGAAACAGGAAGTGATCAGTTTATCTATCTACACTAATAAAAGAGAAACATGCAAATTGGCCATCGTTCCATTATGCCCACCAGCCAATCAGAAGAGAATATGCAAATTAGAAGATCAAAGATGGCACACAAATTTCTTCATGCAACAAGCTCTAGTTCCTTTATATTGCTGAGTCGCCCATTGTATAACTCTAGCATAATTTGTTTATTTATTTTCCTGTTAATGAATTTTTGGATTGTTTTGAATTTTTGTCCAATATGAAAAAGCTACTGTGGATGTAATTTTAACTAGCTTTTGGTGGTCATAGTAATCATTACTTCTATAATTCTAGTTCCATGCTAAACAATAGGCCACAACAATGCACCTATACAGCAAATGCATAACTCACAGCGTAACTGACTTTGTAGCTCATTTGGCACTGGCTGAATAGACATTCTCTGCAGAAAACAAACTTAACTAGAGCATCTAACTTACTGTTGGTAGACCTCAGCCTGAGAACCATCACTTCTTATATCACAACTATGAACCCAGAGTGCACAAAATATTCCTCTGTGCATCACAGTCAGACTGATGAAACCAAAGCTTCAGAGAAAATCTTGGCAACCAGAAACTCTGAGTTAATAAATAGGTGACATCATTTTAAGCCACTAACCTTGGGAGCAATTTGCTATGCAGCAATAGATAATGAGCACAACTACTACAGGTGGAGATAGCAACATTCCTCTCTCAATAATGGATAAAAGTAGACAGAAAACCAGGATACAGAAGATTCTACAAATACTGTCAACCAATTGGCCCTCAATGCAACTTATAGAACTGTTTAGTCAGAAACAAAAGAAAATGAAGTACTTTCAAGTGAACACAGATTATTTTTTAGGATAGATCACATTTTGGACCATAAAATAAACCTCAATAAGTTGAACAAGATTGATATCACTCAATGTATGTTTTCTGTCCACAATGGAATTAAATGACAAATGGACAACAGAACAATGTCTAGAAACACCCCCTTAAACAGGAACATTAAAATCACACTTCAAAGTGTAATAAATCAAAAAAGACGTTCCTGGGAAAAATGGAAAAATAACTGAATATTAATGAAAAGCGGTATATCAAAGCATGTGAGATACGACTAAGGCAGGGTTTAGAGATAAAAATATTAAACTCTAACACTTAAAAAAATAAGTGTCGCACGTCAGTCATCTAAATAAGCACTGAAAGAAACTAGAAAAAAGAAGAGTAAATTAAACTTCAAATAAGCAAAAAGAAGGAATATGGAGTGAAGTCAGTAAAAAAAATAAAAGCATCCCAAAACAGAACATCAACAAAACCAAAACTGATTTTTTAAAAAAAAAATGGATACATAATATTGATAAGCTACCAAGTACTTAACAAAGAGAACGGAAAAATGTAGATTAAAAATAAATAAATAAATAAATAAATCAGGCACAAGAGATTAAAAAAAAAAAAGACCCTCGCCCTAGCCATTTGGCACGGCAGCTAGAGCGTGGGGCTGCGGACTGAAGGGTCAAGGGTTCACTTCCGGTCAAGGGCACCTACCTACCTTGGTTGGGGTTCCATTCCGGCCAAGGGCATGTAACCCGGTTGCTGGCTCCTCCCCAGCTGGGCCCTGGTTGGGTCACGTGCAGGAGGCAACCAATCGCTGTGTCCCTCTCACATGGATGTTTCTCTCCGTCTTTCCCTCTCTCTTCCACTCTCCCTGCAAACCTATGGGTGAGGATTAACCAACAAACAAAAAATACATAACCTCAAAAAATGCATGCAGCTAAATATTCACTGGCGCTTTATCCCGAAGAGCCAGACACCGCACAGCCCAATGGACCTCGACAGCAAATGAAGACGGCAAGGCGCAGGGTGCCAGAAGGCGGCTGTGAACAGAACGCAACTACCGCTCCACAGGCCGGTGGGGGCGTCCCACCGCCATCCGGGCCGCGCTGCGCTCAGAGAGACGTCCACGTGCGGGTGCTACTGGATCCCCGGGGCAGGCGGCCCTCCTGGCTGCCGGTCCCCATCCCCCTGGGCCCCAGGTTGGTACCCAGCCCTGCAGATGCTGCCCCGCCGCCGGGGCGTGCACCGCTATGACAACGCCTAATGCACAGAGGACACATACCAAGAGATGCGCCTCAATGCCCACCGTGAAACGAGGCGATGAGAAGAAAGGTGTCACCAAAGGCACGCGGACGAGGTCGCTCCCTTTAACAAGCTCTCCCTGTCCCGCACGCCCCTCCTACGGGTGGTGCCAGGGGACATAAGGCCGAGGTTCGCGGAGACCTCTCACCTCTGCCCCCTCCTACGGATGGCGCCAGGGGACACGAGGCCGCGGCACGCGGAGACCTCTCACCTCTGCACCCACAGGAAGTGCTCGCTGGGCGGCGGCGTCTCTCCGGCGGCGGCGTGTCCGGGTGGCCGGCATCATCATCATCGGGACCCGCATGCTTGGGGGCCGAGGCAAAGGGGCAGGACGGTGACTGGGACACGCCAGCCCCGCGAGGCCGTGACCTGCGGCCTGAAAACCAAGATGGCGGCCAGGTGAGAACCCGCCTGCCAGGCCAACTCGCGCCCCTAGCGAGACGAGACATCGAGACATCGCGAGATGTCAGCCCCTGCAGCTCCAAACGCCTGGCAGTTCTGAAGGTAGGCTGATGTCTACCTTCCACGTCCCGTTTTCAGGCCCGGGTGGCCGCCGGTGGCGGGAACCTCACGAAGGGAAGCAGAGAAGCGAGAGGAAGCAGTTGCACGTGGCGTTCGAGAGCCGACAAACGGCGTGGACGGGGAGAGCCCGGCCTGCAGCGGTCACTGCAGGTGGAGAGGGGCGGGGCTTGACCCCAGAGCGACGAGGAGGCCGCTGGGCCGTCCGGTGAGCCGGTGCATGGACCAGGAGGTATTTACATTATAATTCGTAACAATAGCAAAATTACAGTTATGAGGTATGGTTGGGGGTCACCACCACACGAGGAGCTGTATTAAAGGGCATTAGAAAGGTGGAGAGCCACTGAGATAGAGCGCGGGACTGTGCTCATTATCTGTTGCTGCATCGCAAATTGCTCCCAAGGTTAGTGGCCTAAAATGATGTCACCTATTTATTAACTCGGGGTTTCTGGCTGCCAAGATTCTCTCTGAAGCTTTGGTTTCATCAGTCTGACTGTGACGCACAGAGGAATGTTTTGTGCACTCTGTTTTGTGTATATCATAGTGGTGATATAAGAAGTGATGGTTCTCAGGCTGAGGTATGCATCTGTCCGAATCCTCAGACTGCCAGACCGCTCACCTCCAAGTGAGACAGACAGACAGAGACAGACAGAGACAGAGACAGCAAGACAGAGAGACGACGGAAGGACGCCTGGGGGGAGCGGCTGCAGGGTTTGCATAGGTTCAAGCCTCGGACCCAGGACAGGGCACCGTCCTCCCGTGCAAGTCCCAGCCTGGAGGGCAGGGCCGTCCCAGCACCATGAGAGCCAGCAGCTCCGGTTGTGAGCTGGAGCCTGTGGTCCCGACACGTGGCCCCACGGGCCTGCGTGAGACAGGCTGCAGGTAAACAGAGCCTGAGCAGGTGCAAGTGGAGAAGGACTGGGACCAGAGAAGGATGCTGTAAGCATCTTCCTCGGCCTGTGGCATCGACTATAAAATATAAGAGCCGCCTTGTGGTCCGTGGCGCTGCCTCTGCATCCGGAGCAGCGTCCCACTGAGAGCCAGCTTGCATCCTAGGGTCTGTCTGCTCTCAATCCTTCACCACCCCTTCTCGGGGTCACTGAGCTTGGCGGAGCTGGCAGGGCCTGTAAGATGCCCTGGGGCTGAGTATGCCATGGCCGTGCTAGCAAGCCACAGACACACCCCCCAAAAAATAAATAAATAAAAATGAAGAGAAAGAAACAGACTGGCCAGGATGTGGGGGTAGAAAACACCCTGGACCACGTGTCAAGGCAGAGAGGAGTGACAAGACTTGTTGTGGAGCAGACACAACAGATGACCCCTGCAGTCCAAGCCAGTTGAAATTCTGGGAGCCTTGATTAGCCTTCGGGTGACTGCCCAGCCTTCCTCCACGCCCAGAGTCCAGAGAGCCGCCCCACCTCAGGTGCGAGGTAGCTTTTAATTAAGCACTGAAGCCACCTCCTTGTGGGCAGGCTAAGAGGAACAATGCAACCTCCAACAAAGCCGTTTTCTCAGCTAGATGGGCACGCTATAAGGTAGTAAACCCACATCCCAGGCACTCGGGCTGGCACTATCCTGTTCAGCTGAGCGACTGGCACCGTGTTCTGCAAGGCGCAGCTGGGTCTCACGGCCAGGGCAGTCTCAGGGAAGTGCAGCTAAAGTTTTCCGCTCTAACAGACTGACCTGGGAATCTCGGAAGCAAACGCTAAGGCAGTCAGTGGTCGGCAAACTCATTCGTCAACAGAGCCAAATATCAACAGTGCAACAACTGAACTTTCTTTGGAGAGCTGAAAACCGACTTCTGCGCATGGGCCACGAAGTGTCAGTCGCACTGTACGTGCGTGCCCACACGTGGTATTTTGTGGAAGAGCCACACTCAAGGCGCCAAAGAGCCATAGGTGGATCACAAGCCTAAGGTAAGAAGGACCAGTCTCTACAGAAGCGATGGTAGCCTCCGAGATGAACAGCCTTTATGTCACTTGCTCTCTGCACTCTCACACTCGTGATTGTGTGTGTGTGTGATGTCTGTTTTATGACTAACCACCATGGCTTGAAGTAGGTATATGTGCAATAAGGGCCACAGAACGTAGTATGGCATTCTGCTTTGTCTACACCCATGATAAAATACCAAATTAAAATTGCACAACCATAGGCT